>APFE030638987.1:42808-162915 GCA_000404065.3 Pinus taeda | reverse complement strand
TCCAATGCACTCCCTAGAAGTGTGTTTCGTCTGTGAAGAATACCATCCTACGAATCAGTGCCCTTCCTTGCCCGGAATTAAAGCTGCATATCAGAGGGCCAAAGAAGCCACTGAACCACTCTATTATATGAACCAAAGGAGGCCACATGGACCTAGACCTTACTAGTAGGAACTGCAAGTGACATCCGAGACCTATTATGACCCCTATGAAGCCACTTCCATGCCCTCTTGGGGTCCCCCTGCTCATCCTTCCTGGTCCACACCTCCTCCTTGGTCCTTCACATCTCCATATTATGCCCAACCAGTGCTCATCCATTTTACCCCTACGCTCAGCCACAGCCTCATTGGAATGCACCTCATCAAGGGTGGTGGTCCCAGTACAACTCTCCTCCCGCTCCTTTTCCTCTACCACATGCTCAACCACAACCATCGCCTCCTGTTCCACCAAGACAGCCCCAAATGCCTGCTCAACCGAACTCAAACCCAAATAACAAGCAGGCTCAGCAAGTATATAGTGGGAAGCCACCTTCCCAACCATAGCCCCATCCACATCCATCTCAAACATACACCCCCACTCAACTACCTGTACTACCATTTCCAAACCCGCACATTGGAGTAACTCAATCTAATTACAATGCTGAGGCACAACATTTCCAAACAACTCCTTTTGAGCTCAATGATATTCACCATAGCTCAGGAAGAGTATTGCAAGAAAGAGATCCTATTGACAGCATTGAAGGACCACATCCAGCAAAAGAAGATTCAAAAGAGGAGATCAAAGAACCATCGGCTGAATTTGATGAAGAGAAGACATGAGAATCAGAGATCGAGAAAGCTCCCTCATGGCTACCATCAAATCCTCCATGTATTCAAGAGAAAAATCAGCAAAAAGAGGAAGATGTGAAGGTCACGATAGAAGGTGACATGAAGAATGATCCAGATCAGCAAAAGGACCAAGGATATCAGAGCTATATTGAGATATGGTTCTAGACGGTCACTAAGTTGCAGTAGTACTCTCTTCTTCAACTATGCTTGATCCCTTCAAAGTAAAATCATTTGGTCTCTGAAATCCGAATAGCTGTCAAAGCATGCATTTCAAGTCTCCACATCATTTTGTCTCTTATCTCAATGTGCACATGGCTCCATTGGAAGTATTCTTATACTCGAAAATGATTTTGTTTTTCAAGTAGGGTAGGGTAGAAAAAAAAGCAAAAAAAAGAAAAAGAAAAAATGAAAAATAAGAGGAAAAAAAAATCTAAGGTGAAAACTTCCTCGGAGGTACCTTAGATTGACTCATTGATTGAAAACCTCCATGAAGCGGTCAATGGATTCCAAGAAAGAGAAAAGAGAAAAGAATAAGATTCTTGGGTGAAAACCTCCCTTGGAGGTGCCCAGGGTAGGCAATTAGGGTGAAATCCTCCATGAGGCGTCGTAGTTATTTTCAAAAAAAAAAAGAGAAAAAAAAAGATGAAAAGAGAAAAAGAAAAATAAACCTAATTTCCATTGAATAATTTCAGGTTGCAGCAAGGACATTACAGGTTAGGAGGATTGCTTAAAACAAAGACATAGGAAGTTCCGTGCCTTCCACTAGAAGTTCTCTGTCTTCTACAGGAAGTTTTGTGTCTTCTATAGGAATTCTACAAACAAGCCAAATTTGATCTCCGAAAAGGACCAAAAGGCTAGGAGTATGTCCATGAGGCCTGCACACATCCATGTTTCCACCCCTCACCCTTCTGCCTCATTTTTTCCACCTCATTGTGCTTCTTTTATGAAAACTGTGTTTTTTACAGGAAGTTCTTGAAGAAATTAAAGGAAGCTAGAAATGGATTTCAAAAAGGCAGTTTGGCGAACATGATAGCTTCCTAAAGGATTCATAAGTCCTACTACAATCCTCAAGCCTATCTCCTATCAATTCCAAGTCTGCGTTATAGCCCAAGCTCATTTTTCTTACCATGTAAAAAACTACAGAATGCTTGGAAGCAAAAATACAGTGCTGAAATTTGTTTTTTCCCTAGATTGAAAACCGTGCATCCATTTGCAAAATTATTATATGGGGAGTTGTACAGGGACGATGGCAACATGCCCGAGCAATTTTAGCCAATTGAAGTGCATGGTTTCTAAGAAATCAACCTCCATCATCTTCAACCATTTTTGCATTTTCTCCATATCCGTGCATCTGTTTCAAAATCTGTTTCATGGGGAGATGCATATGGGTGGTAGTCACCTACTCAAGTAGTTTCAGCTGATTTTGATGCACGGTTGCCGAGAAATTGACCTCTGTAATCTTCAGCCATTTTCCATTTTGTCGCGAAAACTGTACATCCATTGACCATGATTTTGCTATGGGAGGTGTATAATGATGATAGAAACATGCTCAGAAATTCTTAGATCGATCCAGTCTATCGTTTGGGAGCTATGGAGAAAACAAATCGCTGTCTTGTAAAAATTCAGCATCAGCAGCTTAAGGGGGCAAATTTGAACGTGGAAACAAATCCCTACAACTTAGATCCAGCCAGAGGATACCTACATAAGAAAATAGCCAGATATCAGTAACCAAACCAACATGCATCCACAGAAACAAATGCATGCAGCACAAGGAAAGGCCACAACACCTCACAACACCTCACAACAACCACATATGACTTCCAGGTACGTGACTAAACTCGTTCCTCTGTTGCATGGATGTAATTTGAGAACTTCGTGAACAATGAGATGGTTGTGGTTAAAAAAATTGGCGGCCAGCTAACTGGCCACCCTCATCTAGTTCAAACAGTGCTCGGTGGGTGCAATCGACATGTGTGCTCAGCCATCTCAGGAAGAAATCTTAAAATAGGTAGTGGTGACTGTTTAAAATCCAACGTAATTGATGGAAGTGATTACATGCAGAGAACATACAGCTCATAATAACATTGCAGTGGGGACCAATAGTCTGCATGCGACCAACGTGCACTTAGCCAGCTCACCCTCCATCAATGGAAGTCTCCATAAGCAACCAATCGAACTCATCTTTGAAATTCTCTCACCACCGCTGTTTCCAGTTTATCATCATCCTTGTAGCTACCACAAGCTCCATACCACCTCCATAGCAGCAAACCAATCTTTCTCGGACATTTTTCAAAACTCTCCTGCTTATCGAGCTCTATAGGAAGCGCAATTTCATTCTACAGGAAATGAGAGCCTTCTACAGGAAAGGAAAAAACAGTCATGCAGAAAGAAAACTGGGATTTTGCTCCGTCGAATTTGGAGTTCCAAGAGAGGTAGGCTCGAAATACTCTTCCATGCATGGTATGTTTCGAAAATGTGGTGAATTCAACTGTCTTAATTGGGCAATTAGAGAAAAATCAGCCTGTGAGTTGGAAATAACAGTTTGCTTGTGTATTTCACAGAAATTCTCTATTGTTTCGGCGTCAAAGTTCTCCTCCACATTTCCTATTTAACAAAATTTCTCATGTAGGGAAGATCTGGAATTGTGAGAGCGAGCCTGTGTATGAAGAATTTGAATTTACATGGTTGTATGAATGCTGGGGATAGAAATTGAGCTCTATACTCTGTCTGTGGAAACCCAATTTTTCCTCTCATAAACGGACAACCAAGTTTTGGGCAGCAATAGCCTTAAAACCAAGGAATTGGTCCTAATTAAAATTTGAACACCTGAGAGATCTCTTCTTGAAGTTCAAGGGAGGGAACCATAAAGAGCATTCCCTTTTCTGATTAGGGCATAAAACAAAGCACTCTCACCATGCTAGGGGGGGTTTATCAGGAAAGAACCCTCGGATCCTAGTAAGCTTCACAAGCATCCTGAGGTGGTGAACCTCTTCACCTGTGCCAATTGGATGTCCTTCTGTGACAAAATTCGGGGTCATGATGATGAGATAACGGAGGAATTTTTAATGTCCCTGCAACCTGAATCACATGTGAGGGGCGGTTTAGCATTATCTATGGCTATCATTTCAGGTTGTTGTCTGAACTAAGACATGGAATTGATTTACCTCCAAAAAATAAGTTAAGCGTCCCCTATTTGCTTCTCCAGTCACTAATTGAATGTGGTACGAAATTGAAGGAAGGGACACCAGATCAGTTAGCCCATCATGGGCTCATCAAACTATTAGTGGAAGACACCGTACACACCTACATTGTCCCCCTCGCTTGGGAAATTTTCCGAAACATGTCCCGAGATGATGATATTGGAATTTTGGCCAAGAATTCACCTCATCTAACAGTGAGCAAGGAGAACACACTGGACTAGGAGAGAAAACTAGTGATGAAGGAACATGGGACAAGCAGGCACAAAAAGGACAGAAAGAAAAACGGAGAAAGGGCTAGATTGCTGAGCCTAAAACAACAAGAGGAACAACGGCACAAACACCCAGGGAAAAACAATTGCAGAGTAGAGCAGAAAGGACTGAAAGATTCCAAATAAACGAGGGAACAACCACACAAAAATTAGAAAGAAAGACACATCTAGCCAAGAAAACTGAAACAGTTGGCATAGGACTTTCTATAGGAAGCATGAAAACAGTTGACATAGGACATTCTACATGAAGCATGAAAACAAAACAACAAGAGGATAAATCACCAGAGATTTTGGCTAGGGAGGCCGCAGCTATGTTGGCTTCCTTAAGCACACCTCCAAAACAAAAAGGGAAGAGAAAAAGGCAAACCTCCACGTATTTTAAGGCTAGGAAAAGCACAAGAATTCAAACAAGCAAAATATGAGGAGCAGTGGAAGGACATGGACAAGAAGGCAGAATTTTATGGCACACATGAGTAGACCACATCAAAAGCTTGGGATGATAAGGAGGTCATGAGGGCAATCAAGGATGCAGAGAGAGATTAGTTGCTCAGAGGATGAGCAACACTTTCAGTAGGGGGGTGATGATGAGCCCCAGAAATAAGCAATTATATGGGCTCATTCAGCCTCCTAATTCGACTTAATCCACCATTCTCATTAGTTTATTGCATTCTTTTTATTATATTTATGCTAATAGAGTGAATTGGGTTAGTCATTATGCCAACATGTCTAATGTGTGATTTATGTAGTCTTTTTGGTCAATTTGGAGACAAAATCAAAGGTTTGAATGAGCACTTGGCAGCCAAATTCGTGGAGAGGATTTGTAGGAAGGTGTCCCCTTCATTTATGAGCCCATATCTCGAATTCTCCACGAATAGCTCAGAGTTCAAGGGCCACCACATTGATTATCACAAGGGCAGCTGAGCAAGGGCTAGTAAAGTTGTTGTTAACTGCAAGTTTTGGCAGCCGAATCCCTAAAGTTTAGGAGGATTGTTGGGGTCCTCAATTTGTATAAATAAGAAGGCTTAGGGCCTCATTTCATTTAGCTAGTTTATAGTTCGATTTTGGTTAATTTTTAGTCAGATTGTAGTTAGATTTTAGTTAGTAGGTTAGCACACTAGTGCTACTCTGTTTTTGCTCAGTTGTGGAGCTTTTGCTACAAACATTTCTGTCACATGGTTATTTTCTAAATAATGGAGATTAGTTTCATTTTGATTTAGTTCTGAGCTTCTTTTAGGAGCTTGTAGCTCTTGGGGTCGGGCCCAACCCAAGTGCCAAGGCTTCCTTCGTGTACTGTTATTTGTTTTTAATGTTTTTGCAAAATAATTTCTGTTAAATAGATTAAATTCTTTCTTGGTTATCTAGATCATTGTTGAGGATTAAAAAGGCTTTTCATGTTTAGATTGATTTGATAGGTTAATAATAGGGAATATATTCAGAAAAAGGCTATCAAGCACCTCTGATCTCACCTCTCCCTCAATGGGACCATGGCCGGGGACCAAGGTGTCCTTGCCGCCACCAAAAACACTGTCTTTGCTTCATCATGCAATTATTAGTGTTAGATTCTCATTTGAAGAAGTTGATACCAGTTGTGGTTACATGCTCAGGTTCATGATTGCTTAGTTTGCATAGCTACTTCACATGATTTCATTGCAAATAAACTTTTGTTCATTTTCTTTGTTGTTATTTAGGACAAATTAGGTTAAAGAAGCTAGGTCCTTGATTTTCCAAGTCTTTGTTTGTTTAGTTTGAGAAATAACTTGTAGAGAACCTGTAATACCTCTCTATCTACCCATACTCCATCAATCCCACCTTCTCCATCCTCTAACTCGGATTTTTGCCCTTCATTTGCCACATTTTCCCACTTTGCCTAATTTCTACATTCTTGTGCATCATTGCTCCCTCCATCCTCGAACGAATCCAATCGCTCCTTAGTCTCATTCACCAGGTCCTCGATACCTTGACATCTTTATCCAACCCCTATTTCCACTCTCCCACCGTTTTTCCTCCATCAACCCTCCAAAATTCCCTTTCGGAACATCCTCTAGAACATCTTGTAGAAATTATAGAACATCCTGTAGAACCCTTGCAAACTCCCTGTTGAAGCTCACGAAAGAGATTTCTTTATATTCGAACATTGTGAAACTCTCTAGAAGGGTGCTAGGGACCCCTTAGGCCCTCTTCAAACCTTCCCAACCTCCTGAAAGAATTCCCTCTCGCCAATCCACCTCTGCACAGTCAAAAACAGTTAAAACACATGCATAATAATTCTACAAGATTACTCAAAAATAAAAAAATATGTTTTTTCGAGATTTCATTGTAGAAGTAGCTTAGTCGCATGAATTTTACCTTTCTAAAATTCAGTGGGATCTATTTCCACCGCTTTCATCTCTTTTTCTTGCACCAATAGGGTTAGTCGGTAAAAGTAGGGTTTGCTAGGGTTTGCATTTCCTTTCAGCTTTCGGTTTCTTTATGCAAGTAGACTAGCCTATTTTGAGTTAGCTATCATCCATCACAGTTGAAAGCTTCTTCTAAGAGCTCATAGACATTGGCTTAAGCTCATAGCGAACTTTTGCGAGTTGATCAAGTGACAACAACGGCAAGAGCTAGTACTTGTGCATATAGCACTGTCGCTTCCATGTTTGTTACAAACTACCGGGTTGATAAATTAAAGAAGGGAGTCCCAAGAGTTGCACCATTATTTCTGCAATACTAGAACCCACCACCAACCCCTTCTCCCTTTCAGTCTGGAGCCAAAATTTCAGTCACATGTATTTCCCCTGAACTTGATGCTACCTTATACCATCAACTTGTAGGAAAAATTTGATATATGACCCATACACATCCCGACCTTTCCTTTGTTATTTGCCCAATTGCTCGATTTATGAAAAACCTACGTGAATGTCATTGGAGAGCAGCTAAAAGAATACTTTGTTATGTTCGAGGTTATGTGTTCACTCTTGGTTCATGACGTATTACGTGGGCTTGCAAGAAACAAAGTGCCATTTCTCTTTCTTCAGCAGAAGCAGAGTATCATGGTGTCATAGAAGCTAGTAAGTAAGTCCTATGGCTTCATGAGATCCTGTCGGAATTTGGCTTTCCGTAGCAACATCCGACTAAACTTTGGTGTGATAATCAAAGTGCCATTCAACAATTCAAATATCTAGTTCGACGTCAGCACAACAAACACATTGAACTGCACATGCACTTCATCAGAAAGCTCATTCACGACCATGTTCTTGAAGTGCAATATTGTTCAACAAATGATAAAGTTGTAGACATCTTTACAAAGGCTCTCACGGAGATGAATTTTACTAAAATTCTATTTATGGTTGGAGTTCAAGAAGTTGTCACTAAGGGGGGATAGGCTCTGATGCCTCCTTCCTTCTCCTATTGTGTCATATTTGTACATCCTACAATCCTATCCCAAGTTGTTCTTAAAGGGGGATGTTAGGATATTCCCACACATAGGAAATAGTTAAGTATAACTTGGTCTAGTGTAGAGTTAGGTAAAGTGTGTTTCTTTACTATGTACATTTGTAACTTACAATCCAATGGTCAAGATATGTAATGATCTGACAGTTCATTCTCTCCTCAGTATATTATCGACACTTGATCTGTGGCTTAACACCCGATTTGTCCATGATCTCTATTTAAAGAGAATGGAGGGTAATTTGTAGGGTAACTGTTCATGAGCGAAGATTATGTAAATTTTCATTCTTTTCTTAATAAATTTCTTGAAGTGGCCGTGTTGGCTCAGGTCGTCGATTGTTTCCCTCTTTGAGGGTTTTAACCATGTCAACAATACTGGTGTATTGATCTATCATCTATTTGTGAGCGGTGTCTTTCAGTGTTCTGTTTGAGGAACTGACCCTATAAATTCCTACATTTTGTTCTTAAATTTAACTTCTTCTACATTCTTTAGTAAATATAGAAACTCAAATTTAATCATATTTCAATGTCAATATATTTCACTTGTTTATTGCCTTCCACATTCCCTGATTCCTCCTATTGACCTTCCTTTGGACCTCTCAATGCAATCACTAGTATGTTACAAGTTTTTAACAAACATTTTATGCTTCACTTATTTTTTCAAACTGCATTAATTTTTTCCGAATGTTCCACCATGTTTGTTTGGTTCATGAAACTACCTTGAAGTTGTGTTAAAGTGATTTATTGTCATCGAAAGAAGGTTTTGTAGCAATAATTATTATGTTAATGAGGTGTATATTTTGGAATTGAAAAGATGTTTATGGGGAAATATATCCAATCATAATTTATTTAATCCTTATAGTGTATTTTAAACTTTCTTAAGGTTAACCACTTCAAAAATTACAACTTATGCAATTAAAAAAAATAAAAAAAAATTATAAAATGCTACTGAATCATGAAATTTGGGGTTCAAGGTTTCATCATGAGAAACAATAACTCCATTGTCATATGGCACACTATCATGGCTGAGCACTTGTGATGGCATACAGTATGGGAACTTATAACTCCCATGATTTCCTCTAAATTGGTTTATTAGTTGGTCCTTTAGGTAACGTTTTTATTTTCGGACTTTGTATGTGTAAGAATTGAATTAAATTATATATATTATTATAAGAAAAATATATTTTAATATTACAGCAAATAGTAAAAAAAAAATTATTTATAATTGGTAAAATTTATACAAATTTATATTTTAATGATTTGAATTTAAGAAGTGAACAAAATTAAGTACATATTTAAAATCAAATATAGAGATATATTAGAACTTGAATTTCATTTAATAAATAGAAATTTTGAAATTGTTTACTTGTAGAATGAAAATAGATTAGCTCGAATTATGGTAACTTGTATTTGTAAAGAGATGTGACGATTACACGTCCTCTTGAATTGTGGTACAATGAGGTTCAAAGGACATTTTATCATGAAGAAACAAATAGAAAACTTAAATATATAAAATCCTAACCCTAAGGAATGAAGCGTCAAAGGCTTATGGGCCTTGATGGGGTAAGTTGGAATGCTAACTTCTCAAGTTCATAGGAATGGTATACAAGCTTTGTTTGGCACACATGATAGCCCACTAGAAATTTCTATCGGAGGAGAATAGCTTTTGAGTGTAAACTAGTTAAAGACTCAAATTTTCCCATTTTCCAAGATCATATAGGGCCTAAAAATGGCTCCAAAAGTTCATGACCTAAAACTATCAAGAATAGAACACTGGGAAAATAGGAAAATTAGGTTATGAGCTAGTGGAATAGATGAGTGGCCACCAATATCCACTTGGATCATTTCTGGCCCCTTAGGAAGAAATAAACCCCATTGGATTGAGTATCTGCATGAGATGATGAAACATTTGTTGAACTTGGTCCCTCGTAAGCCACATGCCTTATTGTAGGCGTTGGGATGCTTTAACAACCTAATAAATTTGGATTCGTTGTTGGCAGATGTTTTTAATCTATGTTTCCATGATCTGAGCAATAGTGGTTTTTTTAATGTAGTCTAAGATGCTATTTATCATTCCTAGTTCTTCTACAATTTTTTATGTGTTTAATAGTTGTGGAAAGTAGGGTCGAAGGAGGTAAACATTTAACACTAGGTGCAAGAAAAGGAATGGAATTAATATTTAGATCAAAATAATTGTAACCCACAAACTTGGTTATGGTATAAGGTCCATAACATAGTCGTTGAAGATTCCAATGGGCCCCTACAAGACATTCCTTCTCCAAATGTAATACCTTACCTCCCACCAGAAACTTGTGTGGCACCTAGCGATGATGATGACATTGTTTGTACTTAGCATTGACTTTGTGCAATATATCAGGGACCTGCTAGTTGATGTAATGAATTTGTTCAATAAACTTGGTAGCTTTGTTAACTTCATATTGAAGAAGTGTATTTTTTTCCAAGGTAGTTGCACAGGGAATTGTGAGCTCAATGGGACAAAATAGTTGAAATCCCAAGCCCACCTCAAAGGGGATTTTCCCAGATCAACTATTAAGATCTCTATTGTAGATTTTTTAGACATAGGGGAGACTCTCATCCTAATTTCATGGATGTTTGGAGCTATACATCTATAATATGTGAACAATAATATTGTTAACAACCTCTATCTAGACATTAGTTTTTGCATGAAAGGCAATCGACATGGTGATCATGGTGTCCAATAATGACCAGAGGATCTACCACAATTCACTTGGGAATATTATATCCTAATATGATGTTGATTGTTTGCAAGATCCCAAAATGTATACAAAATCATTCATAGAAGAGCTTCGTAGTGGCTACTACTTTGATTCCTCTTGCATACAAGCATAATGGCCATCGTATAATACCTATCAATGACCAAAAATAAATAATCACTATCATGTTTAATAGAAAGAAGGCTGGACATGTAGTTCATTGAGATGGATTTCTAAGGTTCGTTAGGGATAGGTAGAGGAGTGCACAGGACTTGTTTCTTAATGGTTGGTTTGGTGATGGCATATGTAATGTAGGATCTGATATTCATGCCAACATCTTGTCAGAAAAGTTTTCTAATAAATAATTTGACAATATGTCTTCCATTCTATTCTCCACACCGAAGTGTCTCACGACATGACTCTAATGTGCCTCCTACATCAATTTGACACACTCAATTAAAGGGACACAAAGGTCTCCCTGGTAGCATGATATTCCATCTTGGAGGTGGAAGTTTGGAACATTCTCGTCAGTTATCAACATCTTATAGGTGGTAATGAATTCTTACTCATTTTCATATAGATGTAGTCATCTAGAACTCTCATGCCTACAAGAGTTAAGACCTATGTCCAGTGCCATAATTAGGGGTCAACTAAGATAGTCTGCAATGTGATTGGTGTTACCCTTCTTGTATTTAATGTTAAAATAAATTTGTTAGAGATGTGTGAACTATTTATGATGTAGATTATTCTGCATTGTTCCCTTTTTCCAAATAAATTGAGGTGGACAATGATCCATGCAAAAGATTCTCTTTCCCCATAATATAATATTTATATTTCCGATAGGCCTACACGATGGAATACATTTCCTTATTATAGGTGGGGCAGATTCAAACAATATCACATATTTTCTCACTATGATAGGTCATTGGATGTCCATTTTAAGTGAGGACTACACCAATAACATAGTCGCATCGATTTCTGTCAATAAGAAATGGTTATTGCAAGTCTGGCAAGGTGAGGTTTAATTCATAGAAAGATGATATTCCAGTTTAATGAAGGACCTTTTATGCCGCTTAGCCCAAAGAAAAATAATATTTTTCTCTACCTTTTGTAACTTGACTTAAGGGATAAGTCATATGATAGAAACCCAACATGAATCTTTGATGAAAATTAGTAAGGCCCAAGAAGCTGTGAAGCTCTATAAGTCATTGGGGCTGACCAATCTTCAATGATAGATATATTAGTTGGATCCACATGCACAAATTTCTCATCAATTATGTAACCCAAATATTGGACCTCGTCCATGACAAAGGGGAATTTCTCTAGGTTAGTACATAGCTTGTGCTATTGTAGAGCATGAAGGACCTGTCAAATATGTTAGAAATTCTCTTCCCAACGCTTACTAAATATGAGGATATCATCCAGATATACAACCGTGAATGAGTTGGTGAAAGGCTACAATATTTCATCCATCAACCTCATAGAATTTGCAAGGACATTCATAAAATTGAAGTACATGACCAACCACTCAAAAAGACCTTCCTTGGACTTGAAGGAAATCTTCCCTACATCTGTGGGTTCTGTTATAACTTGGTAATATCTAGACTGATCACTTTTGCTGAAATACTTGGATCCCTTCAGCTATATAAGAAGGTCACCAATTCATGGAATAGGGTGTTTGTTCTTAATTATGATTTTATTCAAAGCCTGATAATCAATGCACAGTCTACAGGTTGCATCCTTCTTTTTTACGGGTACAATTGGGATCCCAAAAGGTGAGGATCTTAGTTGGATTTGTCATTTTTGTAGAAAATCCTAGATATACAACTCGATTTCTTCCTTTTCAATAAGAGAGTGGTGGTATATTAACCCATTAGGTAAAGGTGTATTAAGAGTGAGATTGATCAAATATTGACCTCAGAATGCAAAAGTACCCCCAAGGGTGAGGAGAATATGTCTTTGTATTCTTCCATGGCCTTATACACTTTCTTTTGTTGCATGGAGCATCCCTTTCTAGAGCCCATGAATGTGGCCACAAATTTCCCCTTACTTTGAGAGTGAATCAGGAAGAAAACCAATTTACTTGTTTGATAGATGATCTTACCACATTTCTTATTAGATATAAAATAAATTGTAGTACGTGGGTCTACCTTAGATATCATGTATATTTTAATAACCAAAGTAATAAAATAATACAAGGTCTTGAATCATACAAAGCATGATGCTACCACAAGTATGATTTTCCTACTAAAGCATCACAAAATTCAAGTGGAGAAAAATCATGCAATACATCATTCATGAAAGGCATGATGTTGTATGGAAGGTGGAATTGTTGACTAATGAGAGATCTCACCCTTGGTGGAGCTACTTGATGGTGTATGGTTGCGAGTGTGGTGTTATCGATAGGCCCAACCACTTAATTACCTTTGTTTAGATGAAATTATTTTGACTCCCATTATCAATAATGAAATACAATGAAAACCCTCCACCTGCATTTGTGAGTGAAAGGGATGCTTACCTTCCTTCAGATATTCAGGCTCACTGTTATTGACGTTGGTGGTGGAAGCAATGGGACTATGTTCTAGATCAATTATTATTTTCCTCCCTTTGGCTTAGAGTTAGAACCTGAATTTGACTCTGAATCTTTTAACTCGGTCACTTGTGACTACTTTGCATGATATTCTTGTGCTGTGTGTGGGGCTCTTATGGAAATCACAACAATTTCCTTTGTCTTTCTTTGTGTTCCCATTACTATTTTTTCTTGTGGATTTGATGGGTTTTATTGGGGTGTTTCACCCTATAACTATCTTTTTCTTTTGGTTTCACAACGTCCTTTTGCTGCATTAGATTCACAAATCCAATGACTCACTTCTTTTATTTATTTTTTTCCCTGATTTTAAAAACATATCGGTATGCTGCGCCAAGCGAGGAGATGTCTAGGAACTCCATTTTCTCCTAGATGAATAATTGTAGACAACCATGTTACTAGAGCACTAGATACCGCTCATATTCTTTGATACCTAGCTTCATGCATAAGGTATAAAATACATGCATGAACTCTAGCATTTCTTTGTCCCTTTGATGTGGTAGTGTGGTCCATTTTATATATTTGTCCACATAACTTTTGATAGGGTAATATATTTCCTTAAAAGAATCCCAGATAGAGTTCTAGGAGTGTGTGACTCCAAAGAGTGGGGATTCCTCCATGGCCCTTTGATCACAATAAGTTTCCCACTAGTCCTTGATAGGGGGAAGTCTTAAGGAGTGCAAAGTAAACTTTTTTTTATTGGAAAATTATAGATTGAAAATTATCGTTCCAAAATCTTTAACCATTTAGTTAAAGAATTTACATCTTTCTAGCCTCCAAATACATTAATATCAAAATTAAATTATACCATAAAGGTAGTGGTGCCTATGAAGTGGCTATTGGATGAAGATGCATTACCCTTTGGTAATCTCTGAAGGATTTTCAAAACATATCCATCATCTCATTCATTTGTCACTCAAAGATTTGATCAAGAAACAATATGATAGGATCTCTTGCTCCCTTATATTGATTTATTTTCACCATGGGAGGTCGTTGAAGGGTGAGGATGGTCTTGTAAGGGCTCAAGAAGTTTGAAATGTCTTTTAATGTTCAGGAACTAAGACTACCAAAATAGAAAACAAAAAAAATAGGAAAATTATGATGTGATCCAATAGAGTAGACTAGTGGCCACCAATGTCCACTTTGATTAGTCCTCCCCCATTAGGAAGTAATGACCCCCATTATGTTTAGTATTTTCACGAGATGGGGAAATTTCTGCTAAACGTGCTGCCTAGTGAGCCACTTGCCATGGTGCAAGAGCTATCATGCTTTGACAAATCGATATAGTTTTATTATTTATTGGTGGGTGTTCTTAATTGGCATGTCCATGATCTGATCAGTGCTGCCCTGTTCAATGCAATCTAGGTTGAGCCTTATCTATGTTAGTTTTTTTGCAATTTATAATGTATCAAACAATGGTGAAAAGTACAATCGAAGACAATCCACATTGAACACTTGGTGCAACACAATAGCGGGGGGATACTTAGCTTAAAATAATTGTCAACCACCACTTTGGTTATGGTGTCAGGTCCATAATAGACTAGATGAAGCTTCTGATGAGCCCCTACAAAGAATTCCTCCTGTAAATGTAACCAAAACTTATCTCCCACCTAAACTTTTGTGGCATCTGGTGTTGATCATAACATTATTTGTAATTAGTATTGGTTTTTTCCAATAAATGAACAACCTTCTGGTGGATGTGCCTAATTCATTTAATAAAATGGGTAGTTTTTTCATATTTAGATTTTAAGTGTGCATATTATACCTAGATACTTGTAAGGGGAAGTGTGCAATCAATGGGACAAAATAGCTTAAATTAAAATCCCCCTTAAAAAGGGTTATGGATAGTTGAGCTATGGAAGTTCAATTGTAGCTAAGTTGGACATAACAGAGAACCTCATCCCAGGTTTGTGGATTCTTGTATTTGTACATTCATAATATGTGCACGAGAATCTTGTTGATGACCTTTTTCTTTCTATTAGTCTGAGGGTGGAAAGAGGTCAACTTGTTCAGCTTGGTGTCCAATAGTGACCAGAGTCTCTACCATAATGCACTGATGAATTTACTATCCTGATCCAATATGATTTTTTTTGGGATCACAAAATGTAACCACATCGATTGAAGGTAGAACTTGCAGTGGATTCTAATGTGATACTTGTCTTGTAGGAAACTAGAATGGACATCTTAGAAAATATATAAACAACCACAAACATATAGTCATTACCATTGTTTGTATAAGGAAGGCCAGAAGTATAGTCTATCGATATGGAATACCAAGGTTAGTTAGGAGAAGGAAGACGGGTGTATAGGATTTGATTCTTAGTGGTCAGTATGGTGATGGCACAGATAATGCAGGATATGATATACTTGCCAACATCGTGTTGGAGTTTTGGCCAATAAAATTAATTCTACAATACTACCACTGTCATCTCCACACGAAAGTACCTAGTGACTCAACTATAATATGCCTTTTTAAGGAACATAAGGGTATCTGAAGTGACACAAAAATTCATCTTGAAGGTGGAAGTCTAGAACTAGATTGCAACTCATCAACATATTATAGGTGGCTAGGTATTTTAATTCATTTTTGTATAGTTGTGGCCATCCGAAGGTCTCATTCTCATCAAAGTTGAGAACTATGTCTAGTGCCACAAACGGGGGTTAAATGAGACAGTGTGTGATATGATTGGTGCTACCCTTCTTATATTTAATGTTCAAAATAGAATTATTGGAAATATGTGGACCATTATTGAGGGTAATTGTTTTGCAACTTCCCTCATTTTTTCATAAATTGAAGAGGCTAGTAACCTGTGTGGTTGATTGTATCCTTCCATTTAATATAATGTTTCCATTTCCAACAGGATCTCACGATTGAGTACATTTTCGTATCATAGGTGGGATATAATTAGATAGTAGCAACAACTATCTCACTATGATAGGCCACTAGATTCCCAAGTTGACTGAGGAATGCACCAATAACATAGTTAGATTAATTTGACTAAATCTCAACTGACTATTGTAGGTATGGTAAGTTGAGGATTAGTGTAGAATAATAGTAGTGTTTCAGTTCAATGAACACCTTTTATTATGACTTAGGAAAAAAAATATTTTCTTTTCCTCCACACTTAGTAACACCTAAGGTCCAAGTGAAATGAGAGAACCCCAATATGAATATTCAATAGAAATTAGCAAGGACCAAGAATTTGTAAATATCTATTAGAGTCGACGGGGTCGACCAATCTCGAATGACTTGGATATTAGTTGGACTCACATGCACACCTTTCTAATCAATGTTGTAACCTAGATATTGGACCTAGTCTATGACAAAGGAGAATTTCTCAAGGTTAGCACATAGCTTGTAGTGTTGTAGAGTGTGATGACCTACCAAATATGTTGTAAGTTCTCTACGTAAGTATCACAAAAGATTGGGATATCATCCAAATATACAACCATGAATGAGTTTGTGAAAGGCTGCAATATGTCATCCATCAACCTCATAAATTTACAGGGGCATTCGTCAAACCGAAGGGAATGACCAACCTATCAAAGAGACCCTACATGGACATGAATGTGATATTCCATACCTATGTGGGTTCTATTAGAACATGGTGATAGAAAAAATTTGAATCAATCTTACTAAAGTACTTGGCTCCGTTCAAATAGTCAAGAAGGTCATCAATCCATGGAATAGGGTATTTGTTTTCGACTATGAATTTTTTCAGAGAATGATAATGAATGAAAAGTCTCCTTGTCCCATCCTTCCTCTCTACAAGTACAATTGGGATTCCACAAGGCCTAGGAACTTGGTCATATTTTCATATTTTTTAGCATCCTCTGGATATGCTGCTTGATTTCCTCATTTTCCAAAATGAGGCAGTGGTAGATTAACCCATTAGGTAAAGGTGCACTGGGGGATATATTGATTGAATTCTTGAATTGATAATGAAAAGGTACCACTGTGGGTGAGGAGAATATGTCCCTATATTCTTCCATCACCTTATCCACTTGATTTTTCTATATAGAGGAGCCCATTTTGAAGACCATGAATATGGCCACGATATTCCCCTTACTTTGAGAGTGAATCGGGAAGAAAAGAAATTTCTTAGTTTGGGAGATGATGTTACTACATTTCTTAACAAAGATCAAAGAAATGTCAGTAGGTGAGGTTACCTCTAGTATCATGTACAATTTTCTACCCAAAGTAATCATAACAATATGAGGTCTAGACTCATACAAAGCATTACACTTCCACAAGTATGGTTGTCATAAAAAAACATCACAAATTTCGAGGGGAGAAACACTACACAACACCTCGTCCATTAAATGATTGATGTTGTAGAGAAGGTGACATTTCTAATTGATGTGGAGATATCAACTATGGTGCAATGAATTGATGGTTTATAGATATGGGTGTGGTATTGTTGGTAAGCCAAACCACTTAAGTACCTTTGATCAGGCGAGGTTCTTTTGACTCCCACTATTGAAAATGAAATGCAACGAGCACCCTTCTCCTACATGTATGAATGGAAGAGATGGTCAACTTCCTCTGGATCTTCAGGCTCAATTTTCTTAATGTTTGTGGTGGAAATGATGGAACTAATTTCTGCAACAATGATTTGTTTCCCCTTGTTAGGTTGTGGCTCAGAGTTTATACCCTGGTTGTGTTGTGAGTAGGGTTCTTGGTGAAATCACACAACTTTCTTGTGTATTTCTTTGTCTTCCCATTAGAATTTTTTTCATGTATCTTTGATTGGTTTTCCTAGGGTGTTACACTATGAATGTCCCTTTTCCTCTGGTTTTGGGGTGCCTTTGCTTTACATTGTATTCATACATCAAAATCATCACTTCTTCTATTTAATTTTTTGCTTGATATTGATATCATATCAGTATGTTGCACCAAGAAAGGATATGTCCAATATATCCATTTCTACTTGGATGTATTTGTGCATACAACGATGATACTTAAGCACCATATGTTGTTAAGAGTCCTTGATAACTAGGATTTTGTACAATTTATGAAAGATATTCATGAACTGTATCACGTATTATTCTATTTCCTCCAATAGTGTTACCCGTTTCATGTACTTGTCTTCATAGCTTCCAATAGGGTAAAATTGTTCCTTAATAGTATCTAGAATTTTTTTCCAAGAGGGTGCAATTACAAATAGTGGAGATTCTTCTGTAGTCCTTTGATCATAGTAAGTGTCCCACTAGTTCTTGACATGGGGAGAAGCCTTAAGGAGTGTAAAAGTAAAAATTTTTCAATCAGAAAAATTATTTCTCGAAAAATATCCTTCGACCAGATTTAACCATTTATCTGGAGAATTTTCATTTGTCTAGCCTTTAAATATATGAATATTAAAATTAACTTGTACATTTAAGTGGGGAGGTGCCTCCAAAGTGGCTACTGGATGAGTATATGTCTCCTATTGGTGTCCATTGAATGATCTAGGAAAAAAAATTATCCATCATGTCATTCCTTTCTCAGTTGAGGCTTCTTCGATCGACAAGTTGATATGATCTATTTCTCCCTTGTATTTCTTTTCTTTCACCATGGTAGGTCATTCGGGTTAGTGACATTAGTCTTACAATGTCTTAAGTGGATTGTGTACCAACTCCTTATATCTTGACCTTGTTGGGGACATGCACAAAACAATAGAGAAAGAGTAGACCACTCTGATACTACTGATCCAAATTTAAGAAGGGAATGAAATGAAGTACAAATTTAAAATCAAACATATAGATATAGTGGAATTGAACATCATTTATTAAATAGAAATGTTGAAATTGTTTACATGTAGAAAGAAAGAAAACAAGCTCAAATAATGATAGCTTATCTTCGAGAAGAGATGTGATGGCTACATGCCTTTTTGAACTATGTTACAATTAGGTTCAAAGGTCATTTTATCATTGAGAAATAATGAGAAACCCTAAACATCCAAAACCCTAACCATAGGAGATGAATTTCCTAAAGTTAATGTGCACCGATGGTTTAAGTTGGAATATCAACTTCCAGATGTCATAACTTTACCATACTATCTCCATTTGCCGCATATGATATCCCATTAGAAAGGTATATCTAAAGATAAAAAATTTCAATTGCAATGTTTAGTTAAATATTCACTTTTTTCTATTTCCCCCCACAAAACGATTAAGGGCCTCAAAGTAGCTCTCAAATTTCAAGACCTAAAACTTCCAAAAATAGAAAATTCCCAAAATAGGAAAATTATGTTGTGAGCCAGTGAGGGTATTTTTGAAGGATTTAAATATTATGTCTATAATAAAATAATTTAAAATTATTTTCATGTCTTGGAAAAGGAGAAAAAATCATTTTATCTTACCATTCATATTTTACTAACCTCCAAACTGAAACAACCCCCATTTGTAGCTTGATTTTCAGGTAGTGATTTCATTAACCTGAATGAATGATTTTCAATATTGTTTCTTACACGTAATAGATCTCCAGGACCACTCAAATGTTATGGAATTATTTTAATTTTTCTTGATGATTTGAACTAGTTTCAAACCTTTTATTCGGCTAGAAAATGCAACCTCCAAGTGTTGCACCCTATCCATATCAGGAACTACAACACTTTAGAGTTGTCATAGGATGCTAATAGGAAAGGTACAAAATTAACACATGGTTACTAACTTGAAAATGACTACATCTATAAGGAAAGAAGGGTTTTTAGCTTTAGAAAAACTAAGAAAAATCTTCATGATGGTTGACTAATGAGTTTTCTCCTTGTTGTTTACATGTTGTTTGATGACCAAGATGTTAGGGTGGAGAGAAATAGAGCAAAAAGAAGAAAATTTGGTAGCATCCAATGATCCAAACATTATTTTCCCTCAATCTATGCAGTTTTATAAATTTTTTCTTGATTCTCAGCATGGGAGTTCAAATGTACCTTTTGGAACATTTAATGAGGAAGTGGGATGTAGATGGGAAATTACTTGAAGTTGGTGTCCATACCCTTACTATTGATGTAGAGGATATATTTTTTTTGAATAGGCTCTTAAGAAGAGGATTCCCAGTCTCACTAGTTAGTTCAAGGGGATACAATGAAATTACCGATCAGTATATATCCCAACACTATTCCACGAGAACAAGAAAAATTAGAAAAATATTCCGGTAGAGAATGTAATCAATCTTCCACTGAGAATCATTTTTTCACCATAACCCACATAATAGACATACATTTTTCATTTGGTGTGAAGATATTTTATTAAACATGAAGGAACAATTTACTAGCAACAAGAAAGGTTGACTAAAGAAATTCAACTATGGGTCAATTGAGGTGTCCTTTTTCTTGGATAATGTGCCCTTGATGCATCGATAAGGGACAAAAGTGGATGATGCTGCACTGCCAGTACCTCACATGAGTATATGGGTTAAATTTATGGCACACCATGGAGGCAGTGATATGTTCTCATTTGTTCCTACTTTTTTCAGATGATTGCAGAGCCAACTAATCATGATAAAGTAATTTTTTTTTTTTTTTTTTTTTGAAATTTATGCAGGCATAAATTTCGAAGGAGATTGATATTTAGCTCTTCCCAAGGGAGTCCATTCATATGCATTAGTAGAAAAGACTTTTGAAAAATTATGTTTTTGATGTGTTTCCTTATTTTCATTGTTTTGTTGTGTTAAGACTAATACCATTTTCGCATGTAGATATTGGACCAGTTTAGCTAGTTGGGATGGCAACAATCCATACGCAAGGTCAATAGTGTGTATTGGGTGATTAAAACCATGAAGCCATAGACGAGCTCCAAGAGCCAGAGTAGAAACTTCAGGGTCTTACTTAGGTTATAAAATATATGCAGATCGAGGATGTGCCTTGGTGATATTAGTGCCATATCGTTGGGGTATCATAGTAGATGGGTCACTTTCTTCAGGGAGTGGCTCGTGGTATCAGGGATGATTATAGATAGTTATAATTGTATTTTTGAATTATTGACATGTAATTATATATAAAGGAAACGTGCCTTGTGTTGTCTAAACACATTCCATAATTTGTTTTTGAAAACTATTAATGAGAAATGATTTCTATTTTGGATACTATCTTATGAGATGTGTTAATGTTTCGAATTTATAATATACAAAAATGTTTATCTAATAAGTTATTGGCTAGAATGTTTGGCAATATATTAAGATTTCTTTTGGACGTCTTCATATTCTAGCTAGCCAAATTCTCGCTGCAAGAGATGATACCTTATATAAACTCATACAAGGGTCGGAATTAAAACATAATAAACATTGCTTATTTGTAGCACTATGAGTTGAGAAACAATTCGAATTGTTAAATAATGAATACCAAGAGAAATGGCATTAGAAACAAATTTAATGATTCCACTACTCTCTAGGATATTGTTAATCGTACGACTATGACATATTCCATTTAACTCACCAACCCATCAATAGGTGTATATATTTCCCATGTAGCAAATGCAAGGTTCTATGTATTGTGTGTAGCACCATCAACAACCCTAATGTAAGATAAAGGGAGCACCTACATATTCAAACCAAGCACAATGTAATATAATAAGTGAAGGACATAAAATGCTTGAAATAAGAAAAATGCAATACACCAAAAATATGGTACAACAATATAAAAATTACTTATGTAGAAGGATTCAAAGCATAATAATATTTAAGGTAAATCCCATTTTTGGGCTCTCCTAAAGGAATTCCATCATAATTGAATATCTCATAGTAACAAGCTTCTAATACTCGTTTGAGGATACAAGAACCATGCCACATGGGCTTGAAGTTACGGGCTCCTAACGTATCGTGTTTTTTATCATACAGAAGAACTTGAAGTCGTCTTCAAAAGAGGCTCAAGGTTTAATATTTTTTATGATACCCCTGGTGCTTTTCTTTCAAATGCATGACTATTTTTAGATTATTATTATTATGATTTGAACTTAATGGAGATGGTGCCCAACATTGGAATTGATGGATGATGTAATTAAATTATATATTCTGAATAATTTTTTTACCTTGGGAAAAATATGGGAGAGAGAGAACATGTGTAATAAAGGCTTCTTGCTATTCTAGAAGAGAAATTAAGTTGTCAAGTCCACATAGTATACCTTGCAAAATGTTTCTCCTAAAAATCCCATGAGAAATTAATTATTAAGAAAATAGAATAATTGGAGAGAAATATTATGCTAAATTAATAATCATAGGATAGCATAATGGGAGATAAATATTATGTTGAAATCATACCTAAAGAGTAATACTAAATTGGGGAAACAAAAAAAATAACAACACGAGAGAAAAGTGGGCTTTATAGGAAAAATGAAATACGTTACTAATTAAAATAAAAATCCTAGGTAATTAAGGGTGGCAGACTCTAAATGTAGGATGCTGCTAAAGAATTTTTTTTGGTAAGAATTATAGAACTACTAGTAAGGAATAAATAAAGGGTTGTAATTCTTGAAGGAAATAAGTTTGATTTCTGGGGGAATTATTGGTTGTAGTTCATTGCTTAGGAGGAACGTTCCTTGTCCCATAGATTTCCCAACCAACTACTTTGGTTAGATAATTGTAAATTTGTGTTCTTGAATTTTAATGAAGGGTATGTGTTTTCTTTTGATATTAAGTGTGCATTCATCCTTAGATATAAGTGTGTTTTTAGTTAAAAGAAAAAAATAACATAAGAAAGACATATGTGGTTTTATGTGTGATGGTGATGCAATACTAATTGACATGCTTGTATAATAAAGAGGTTAATGGATATACACAAATCAATTTCATTGGAATCCTAGATAAGGTTTATAGATTTTTTCCTGCCTATCATCTCCATACTAAATATATTATATAAGAAGAAACATTATGCAAAAATAATATGCATACATAGATCTGTATAGTAGATATGGAAAAGTTTGATTAATATTCTGCAATTTAATCATAACATAATGTCTCTTATATGAAGGTTTATTTTTAGCATATGAAATGAATTCTGTGAAATATTTACGTGAACAAAATAGGTTATGGATTGTAATGAAATGATATGCTTAGGCTTCTATAATATTGAAGAAAATCCACAAATAGAATAATATATTAGGGGAAGAATCATGGATGGATATGAGTAAATTACTAAAGAAACCTTGTTTGCTTAACCAATTTTAAGTGTAGATAGACTAAACATTATTTTGGTGATTATAAATAAGACATAGAATGGATAGGGTATATGTGTTATCCTTACTTAGTGATTACATACCGATGTTAGAGGAACTATTTCCTCATATGAGTAAATTGGTTAAAAGAAGCATAGTGTCATAGAAGGAAGGATATAATATGTTGACACCTAATCCTCATGATTGGGTGAATATAATGTAAATAGATAAATAAGTAATATGAACAATCATTGGGAGATGAAGTGAATAGTCTCTCCCTCATGTATATAATGAAGACCTACCTGAAGGAATAAGCACGAATCAATTTTTGGTTGAGAAGTTACTGCTTGGTCTGACATGGTATCAGAGATAGCTCCCTAAATATTTGTAACTCCCATCTACCTATTTCTCTCTATCCACTACCTACTGCTTTCTGTCCCCTCCACAGTCACTCTTATGTGTTGTACACTGGTCTGACAATATACGTTGATGTTGCTCATTACAACATTGCTCGTTACTATTCGTTGATGCTGCTCCATATCCAAAAAAAACCTTTTTCATATTGTCAATGAACACGACTGTTTATTTGAGGAATTATTTGGATCTATTCTGTTAATCATGGAAATGAATTCAAGAATTTAACGTGCTTATTGTTTTTAAGAGCTGAATTTCATTCTTGCTTTGAACCTCATGAGGTCTGTATACAACTACCATAACTTTTGTGTTCCCCATCTCAAAGATAGCAGAGCCATCAACTTTATCAACAACTCCCAACAGTGCCTATAACTGTCGCATTTCCAGTGGTCGAAACCCATCCAGATGTAGCCCCTATTGACTAATGTACTCCATAATGTATGATATGGGAATAGAATGCTCTCCCTCCAAACAAATTATGGTGTTCCTCTAGCTAGGTGGTGACGATTATTGCTCAATAGCTCGTAAATGAAGTAGTCTCTCGCACTCAAGTGAGACTCCACACCGATTATTGCAAGAAACTAAGGTATCAGAAAGCTTTTGATGCTGACCTGACATGGAAAAGGCACCTGATTCTGCTGTGTGAATGATGGAATATATGTTGAAGTTTTTTTGGCATACAGATTGAAGTTTTTTCACATAATGTCGGCATATACTTTGAAATTTTTTTGGTATATACGTTGAAGACTTTTTGGCATGTAAAATGTGGTAATAGCCACACGTTGAATGTACTTTGAATGCTATTGAATGTACTCTTAACACTGTTTAACATATGGAATTGTATTGAAGTTTTATGGTATATATGTTGAGATTAGATTGGTGAAGACCAAATTCAGATAGCTTTGTTTCCTTTTCATGTAAAACAATTCATGAACGTTGTGAAGAAAAATGATGAGGAAGAGATTTGAAATCTTTTGAGAATGCATAGCTGATCTATGTTTTATATTTTCATTAAAGACAAAGACAGTACAAGGCCCTATATGGAGAGAATGCCCTTTTGAATTGTAATTAAAAAAAAAAATTACCACCAAAACTACAATTTTATTGTATATTGGCAGAAATATTTTTCTATCAGCAGAAGTAACTTTTTTACAGAAGGCATTCAATCATATCCATGGTGGGAATAGTTCTTAATGGCAAGGAGAACTATCTTGAATGGTCCTCGATGATAAACACACCCTCATTTTCAATGAGTTGTGGAAAGGAATGTGTGTCGGAGATGGAGACAATGAACTAGTATAACCTACCTGAGACAAAGAGCGCATCATTTGGGAAAACAAGACCAAAAAATCTTATGCATTAATTGTAGCATCTGTAAATGAAGAAGTGAGGTGCCATATTTTGTCATTTTCAACTACCTTTGAAGACTTACAAAAGCTGAAAGAACTCTATGACTCACATTCTTCACTTGAAGTTGTTCAACTCATGATTAAACTCTTCACTCTTGAACTGCAAAATAATGATCCTCTTGCTTTTGCATCTAAATTAAAGTCTATAATGCATGATATCAAATCCACTAAGTTTGAATTGGATATTCCTCTTTTCGCTTTTCTCAAGGCACTTTATCCTACTTTCTCCAATTATCTTGAGTCATTGCAAGCAAATGGAAATCTTAAGGATATCACCTTTCACTCTCTTGTGAAAACATTTGTTGAAAGAGAGAAAGCTTTTGGAAAGAAGACAGCCCCTGAATCTTCTGAAGAGGCTGTGTGCCTTGGTAATAAAGAAAATCATCCTACTCAAGATTCTTCAAGAGGAAGAGGTGGTCGAAGAGGAAGAGGAAGATATATCAGAGGCAGAGGGGGCAGACATTCTTAAGGAGAAAAAGCAGATTTTCACTGCATTCACTGCAAAAGAAATGAATCAAATGATGCCTCTGCACGCAAGCTACCATGGGACAAAATTGAGCAGAAAAGAAACCAACAGAAAGGTAAAACTGATGATACAAATAAAGGTAAACCACCTGAATCTACTCACTATGTTGTGGCACAATGTAATATTCGAGTAAATGAAGATTTATTTAATGCTTCACTTGCTTCTTGGAAAAATGATTGGTTGCTTGATTCAGGAGCAACCTGCCACATGAATCATATAAAAGATTTTTTTTAAGAATTTACTAACAGTGTTGATGGAGTAGTATACTTTACAGACTAATCAAAAATCAAGCCATCAGGGCTTGGCTCAATCAGGCTTAAATCGCCTGGTCTTCTAGACTTTCGTCTACATCATGTTCTATATCTCCAACAGCTCAAGAGAAACTTGCTATTCTTGGTCCACATCCGCAAGGAAGGTCACTACATTCATATGTTTGATGGCAAGATTGAGGTAAGAAAAGCATCTGACCACTGACTTTTCATGAGCGGAATAGAAGAAGAAAGACTTATCAAGCTGCAAGGAACCTCTACTCGTGCACAACATTTCTCATACAATTCTCATCATGAAGAAGGTACACTTCCATCAAGTTTATTATGCATGCTAGTTTGGACATGAACTATACAGCCTCCGCTGTGAAGAAAAATGGTTGTTGCTGGTTTGCTAAATCCTAGGAAAATAGCAATGTGATTCTTGCTTCTAGGAAGCGTAGAAAATAGTATTTTCTGATTCCATTAAGAGCACATAGAAACTTGAACTCATTCATTTAGATTTATGTGGTCCAATGCTTGTTCCTTCTGCAAATGGAAATAAATATATGATGACATTTATTGATGACTACACCATAATGTGTTGGGTTTATTTATTGAAGAATAAATTTGATGCTTTTCAAAGATTCAAGAATTTCACAAATGGATTGAAAATGATGCACAATCTCATATTGGGTCTATTTGCACTGAGAATGGAAAAGAATATACATCAAATGAATTTGAAAATCATCTTCACGAACATGGGATCGAACATCAAGCAACTGTACTTTATAATCCCCAATAGAATGGTGTAGCTGAAAGAATGAATAGGACAATCTTAAATATGGTACAATCCATGCTCTTCTTCAAAAATGTAAAGATAATGTTTTGGGTTGATGTTGTTCTATATGCTTCATATATAAAGAATAGATGTCCATCTAATGCTATTAGAAACAAGACTCCTTATGAAATGTGGTATGGACATGTTCCTTTGGTAAATCATCTTAGGGTCTTTGGTTGCACCTGTTATGCCTTGATACCAAAGGTACATAGAAACAAACCTGGTGGTAGAAGTCGTAAGTGTATCTTTCTGGGGTATTCAAACACCTCCAAAGCATACCGTCTCTATGATGAAGTAAATAAAAAGTTTGTTTGATGTAATTTTTCTTGAATCATCCAAAACTGACAATGTTGCTGAGCGACAACTTGATCGCTTGGATAGATTCACAAAAGCAAAATCATTTGAAGAATTTGATAATTAGATTCCACATCTTGAAGGGGGGATTCCTATATTAGATCAACATGTGGAATCTTCTTTTGAAGAACACTCTCCTCCACATGAAATTCCAACAACAGATGATTCTTTAAGTGATGTGACTGATAGAATTGGGAGATTCAATCTTGATTCAGTCCCAACTCAATCAACGGAGCCACTTGGACCATCTGAGAAAAGTCGCCCAAAGTGGCTAAAAATGACACTTGAAAGTGTTCATCTTGATGAGGTTGGAAAGACAGGAACTAGAAATTCAAACCGGCAAAATGGAGGTGATGTGGATGACTCTAATTTGCCTGTTGATATGGATGTTTCTTATGATTGGGAATTGAACTTGTCTATAGATTTTGAACCAACTTCCTTGAAATAAGTTGCTTCTCCTGATGAATGGAAAGAGATAATGCAAAAGAAGTATGATTCCCTTATAAAGAATGACACTTGGAAGCTGGTTGATCCTCCATTAGGAACCAAACCAATTGGCTGCAAGTGGGTTTACAAGAACAAGTATAAGGATGATGGCTCACTTGACAAGCAAAAAGTGAGGCTTGTGGCAAAGTTTTTGTACAGAAGGAAGGGATCGATTATGAGCAGACTTTTTCCCCCACAAGGGAATGGGCTGCCATCCGGTCACTCTTTGCACTAGCAGCTCAGAACGGTTAGAATGTCCATAAAATGGATGTAAAAACTACTTTCTTAAATGGAGATCTAAAAGAGAATGTTTTTATGTCTCAGCCTCAAGGATTTGTTGTGAAAGGACATGAATATAAAGTATGAAAAATTGTGAATTCCTTGTATGGCCTCAAAAAAGCACTGCGAGCCTGGTATGAAAAACTAACTAAGCATCTTCTGAAACTCAATTTCAAACATTATGATCTTGATGATGCAACTTTATTTGTCAAGAAAGTTTGCAAAAAAGTTGTATATCTTGTGGTATATGTAGATGATCTTTTGATGACAGGGAACAAAGAAATCTACATTGCATCCATAAAGAAGGAATTGGGGAAAAGTTTTGAAATGAATGATTTGGGCTATGTTCATTGCTATCTTGGCATTGAAGTAACCCAACATTCAAAGTCCATATTTCTTTCTAAAAAAAGATACATTCGAGATCTGTTGAACGGGTTTGGCATTACAGAATGCAATCCTTTTACTACTCCAATGGAACAAAACTTAAAGCTCACATCTATTGAAGGAAAAGAATTTGAGGATTCAACAAAGTATAGATAGCTTGTAGGAAGTCTCAACTACCTAACTAATACTAGACCAGACATTTCGTTTGTTGTTGGAATTCTCTCCAGGTTTATGCAAAAGCCTTGTGAGGGACATTGGTCTACTGCAAAAAGAGTTCTAAGGTACTTGAAGGGAACTCAAGACTTTGGAATAAAGTATACATAGGTGGACGACTTCAGCTTGATTGGATACTCTGATTCAGGCTTCGATGGAGACAAAGAAACTGAGGTATCTACTTCAGGATACATTATGAGTCTTGGATCAAGAGTTGTTCCTTGAGATCACGCAAATAATCAGTTCCAGTAGATTCCACAACAGAAGTAGAATACATGGCAGCAGCTGAAGCAACAAAAGAAATTGTGTGTCATAGGAAAATTCTTGAAGATTTGCAGGTAAAACAAGTACAAGCAACTCCACTCATGATTGAAAATACCTCTGCAATAAATTTGGCCAAGAACCCAAAGTTCCATGATCGAACGAAGCACATCAATAATAACTATCGTCTAATTCGACATCATGTTGAGGCCAAAACAATCCATCTCAGTCATTGTTCCACAAATGAGCAAATCACTGACATCTTCACCAAAGCGCTTGGAAGAGAAAATCTTGAACGATTCAGAATGATGCTTGGACTCACCAACTCCCTTCAGATTAAGGGGGGAAATGTTGAAACCTAATCCTAATGATTCAGTGAATATAATGTAAATAGATAAATAAGTAATATGAACAGTCATGGAGAGATGAAGTGAACAGTCTCTCCCTCATGTATATAATGAAGACCTACTTGAAGGAATAAGCACGAATCAATTTTTGGTTGAGGAGTCATTGACTAGTCTGACAGAGTAAATATACAAGAAATTAGTATGATAAAGATAAGAATTATTTAAATTAAGAAACATGCATGCTTTACCATATAAATGTAGGTTGAATAGTGAATCTTACCTATTAATGATTAACCTGGTTGATTGAAGGGCTTCAAATATCAATTTAGTTAAATGAATATAAAAGAAACTATGAAGTAGGTTTTGTAGGGTGGTCATGGTCACCCCCTCACTTGAATTAGTAAATATAATTATATAAAGAGGGAATCCTTAGCCAGTTGGAGTTAGCCATGACCAATGGAAATTAAAATTTGCTAATTCACATTTTTACCTTTGTGCCTTAAAGAATACAACTGAAGGAAACATTTGCAAGGTGATGTAATAGTATATTCACACTTCATATAGAATAAATAGTGAATGCAGTTTAATCTATAGATTGTGAAAAAAGGTGCATTGACATAAGTAATCAGAAAAGAGATGCATATGCTATAAAAATAAATATACAATGAATTTCATCAATAGGTGTGTGGTCAATACTAGGTCTATTGCAAATAGAATAAAGAAAACTTTCTTGAATATTAGGAACCTATAATACTAGTGTAGCCTCCTTATTTTTATTATTAGTGTAGCCCCCTTATTGTTCTTGTTGTGACCCATAGAATCCCACTATTTTTATTTTTGTGCCCTTATATTATTATTGTTATGTAGACTTTGACTATATTGTGACCCCTTAGAATCATATATATACCAAGGAGGTCTTGCCCTTTGTATGATCTAATAATTATTCATTTATGTGATCTAAATGGGTTCCCCTCCTTGAAGAGGCTAATTTTCATGTCATTGATCTATATTCTATTATACTTTGTGATTTGGTAGAATAACATTGGCTATCATAACTTTGTATTCTAGGGTTTTGCTGCATCAAGCAAGTCATCTTGGCATTTTTTACCTAAAAAAAAATTACAAGGCCTTAGAGACTGCAATTTCGAGTGCTTGGAGACAAAATCTTGGTGAACTTCATGTAAAAATTTCAAATATTGGTTTTTATGTTTTTTGAGATATGGTCCAAAGAAGTCAGTATTTCTGCATGCTCCAAAATTCAGTCTCAAATAGTTTCTCATGTATCAATTTCAAAGCCGAATGTTGAAACAGTGACACGTGGTATCTCATACAATTTCACTCTACTGAACTAGTCCATAATCAAGCCTTCATGGGAGATTTAGCTTAACTTTAACTTAAAGATTCCAATCTTAGTTTTTCTTGTGGTATTGAAATGAAGACTCAAAGGGCTATGATAGGAGGAAATTTCAAAGCTTAAGGGACCAAAATTATAGAGATATAGTAGTTTCAAAATCAGGCTCCAAAAAGAAAGGAAAAAAAAAGGTGTGTATTAAAAAAATTTGCATAAGTTTTGTTTGAAAAATCAGTCTTAAGTAATTCAAATGGTATAATAAATCATAGATATAATTATTTGGTTCTAATATGCCTCGAAGAAAAAATATGGAGACTTCTAGTGTGCAACTAGAAAGTTCTAGTATCACATGTGAAGAATAGCAAGAAATGCGACATGAGATATCAAAATTACGAAACCAAGTACAACGAATTTTGCTCTAACAAAGAGTAAGCAAGAATGGATTAGAAGAGATGATGAATGTTAATATGGATGGTTTAGAATAAAAAATAAATGTACATACAAAAAGTTTAAATGAAGGTTTAAAAGTAGATATCGAAGGTTTGATGGAAGGTTTGACAAATTTTCTATAAGAAATGCTTTCTAATGGTGAAGGGGTATTCCATGAAACTCAGGATGAGAACAAAAGGAATGCTAAGCATGATTTTGAGGGCTCTAAATTTAGGTTGAAGACCAACCACATTCCAAATATAGATATGAGGAATTTTGATGGAAAGGATCCGGTAACACATATAGTATAGATGGAGCAATATTTTTATATACATGATGTGAAACACACACAAAAGGTACATATTACATCATTATATTTAGAACCCAATGAGTTTGTATGGTATTGATGGATTTTTTCTCATAAACCAATTATCACTTGCTCAAGTTTTACGGAGTAAATGATAGCACATTGTGAGGATACAAATACCAAAACCTTATTTAGTCAATTGATAAATCTCAAACAAAATGATTCAAAGACGAATCACATTGAGTACATCCAAAACTTAAATATCAGGGTAACTGATATTCTAGAGGAAGATAATATTGATGCCTTCATAGGGACATTAAAGGATAGCATCCATCTTGAGGTTCACCTTCAAGAACCTAATTCATTGGAGATGGCATTCAAGGCGGTAAGAAAAGATGAAAGAAAAAATATGACAAAAAGGAAGTATACTAGTGACAAATATAAATATGGAAGTGTTGCTGCTCCTAGCCTCCCTTAACCTACAATGTTGATGCAACAACAACCGGAGGGAAAAAGAAAAAAAAAGTATTTGTTACAATTGTGATAGAAAATATACTAAAGGTCATAAGTTTTTTGGGAAGAAATTATTTTAGATATATTGTGAAGAGGAGGAAGAAGGCTAACATGAAACATCGAAAGAAGAGGATATACACCAAGAACCAACCCTAGGGAAAGAAGAAATGGATTTGACCATATATTGTACTAAATGGGTAGGAATTACCACTTCTAAAACTCTCAAGGTAGAAGTATATGTCAAGAAGAAAATAGTAATAGTGTTGATTGATTTAGGTAGTACCCATATTTTTATTCATTATAAGATAGCGAGGGAATTGAATTTCTTTCCACATCCAACACTAGAGTGTTAAGTGATGGTTACAAGTGGAGGAACTATAAATTAATCTAGAAAGTGGCATGATATAAAGCTAACCATAGGAGAATATTTATTTAATAATCCAATTTATTCCACTCCAATGGGTGGTGTTGATGTTGTACTAGGAGTCTAATGGTTACAATCTTTGGGGACGATAACTTTTAATTTTCAATATTTTTTCTTGAAACTTTTGTGGGAAGGAAATGAAATTGGATTAATGGGTACCATATGGAAACTAGGGAAGATAATGAGTTCTAATATAATGGAAAAGATTTTTAAGAAATAAAAATAAGGTGTAACTGCACAATTATGCTCACTAGAGGTTCAAACATCGAAATCAACCATTTCTCTAGATCTCCAAAAATCCTTGGACAATCATTATAAGGTATTTGAGACTACCAGAGGCACCCCACTTATTCGTGATTATGATAATTCTATTCACCTGATTCCAAGAAGTGTTCCTCCAAACCTATGGCCTTACAAATATCCATATGCCCATAATAATGAAATTGAATGTATAATTGCATAAATGCTAGAGGCAAGTATAATTCAACCTAGCAATAGTTCTTTATCTACTCCAATAGTATTTGTGTATAAGATGGATGGATTATGGTGTATGTTTTCAGATTATAGGGAGAACAAAAATATGATTATTAAAGTTAAATTTCCCATTCTTGTTTTTGATGAGTTGTTGGATCAATTACATGAAGAAATTTACTTCACCAAAATGGATCTTCATTAGGGATATCAACAAATTAGAATGAATACTGGATACATTCCAAAAACAACACTCAAAACTCATGAAGGCCATTATAAATTTTGGCCATTCCTTTTGCCCTTACTGATGCACCTTCCACATTTCATGGTTTGAATAATTCCATTTTCAAACCCTTGCTTACAAAATTTGTGTGAGTATTTTTTGATGATATAATAATATAAAACAAGTCTTGGAAGGATGATGTTCAATGTATTGACAAGATGCTCAAGATATTGGACGAAAACCAATTATATGCAAAATCCTCGAAATGCTTCTTTGGAATAGAAAAGGGGGGACATTTGGGTCATATTATAACTCATGAGGGTGTTAAAGTAGGCCCTAACAAAATTAAATACATGAAGGAATGGAAAATTCCCACAACCATAAAGCATATTCAATTATTTCTTGGGTTGCCAAGGTCTTATCACAAGTTTTCTAATAGTTATGGGAGTATAGCAGTGCCTCTAATAAAACTACTAAAGAAAGATGCACTGTATTAGTCTCCAGAAGAAACTAATTCCTTTGAACATCTTAAAGAGGAAATGTTCTAAGTGTCAATCATAACTACACCAGACTTCACAGAAAACTTTATTGTGGAATGTGATGCCTCGGGAAATGGAATTGGCACTCTTTTAATTAAGAAGTAAGACCCATTTCTTTTGAAAGTTATCCAATTAGGGGAAATTATTTACAAAAAAACTATTTATGAGAAGGACATGTTAGAAATACTACATGCACTAAAGCAATGGAAACCTTATAACCTAATGTGAAGACACTTCAAGGAAAAAGAAGGTCATGATAGTCTTAAATAATTTTTAGAACAAATATTATCTTCAAAAGAGAAGCAAAAATTGGTGTGAAATATGTTGGATTATGACTTTGAAATCATTTATAAAAAACGAAAGAAAATTATTATTGCATATGCACTCTCAAGAAAGGATGAGGATGTAGAATAATTTCTTGGTGACCTTTCTATTATCCAACCTAATTGACTGAAGGAAGGGATAAAGGGAAGAATGATGAAGAGGTGTGGACAATCATTCAAAAATTACAATAAGATCCCATTACATGTGATACATTTATATGGGAAAATGATTCATTATGTTACAAATATCATTTATATATATTTAAGAATTCCCAACTAAAAAAAATATTATTTTGGAATCACACGCCTCCACCTTAAGAGGGAATTTAGGATTTTTAAAAACTTATCACAGGGCCGAGAAGGAAATTTTTTGGGATGGCCTTAAATCTCATATTCAAAAGTTTATGGCATAATGTTTAGTTTTCCAACAATTTGATTAAGTTAAGACCTCTGGTCTATTACAGCCTTTAGATATTCCAAGTCAACGTTGGGAGGAGGTCTCAATGGATTTTATCATAGGTTTACCGAAGTCTAAAGGAAAGAGTGTCATCATGGTGGTAGTTGATAAAGTTATCAAGTATGCACACTTTTGTGCATTGTCTCATACTTTTAAATTTAGTACAGTTGCTACCGCATTTATGGAAACAATTAATAAGCTACATGGGAACCTAATGATTATTATGAGTGACAAAGATCCTAGTTTCAATGGAAAGTTTTTTTTAGGTCCCTATACTACTAGTGTAACCCCTTATTGTTATTAGTACAACCCCCTTATTATATTGTCCTGCCCATGTTGTCCCCATATTATTATTATTGTGCCCCATAGAAGCCCATTATTGTTATTATTGTGGCCTTACATTATTATTGTTATGTCAGCTCTGATTATATTATGACCCCTTAGATTCTTATATATAGAAAGGAGGTGTTGTCATTTGTATCATTGAAGAATTGTTTGTTTGTGTAATATAAAGGAGGTTGTGCCCTCGAAGACGCTTATTTATAAGGCATTAATCTATCTTTTATATCCTTTTGTGAGCTAGTTTCATAACATATTTGGACATAATTACTTTCTTGTCTTGGTGCTCAATTAACTCATAGTTCATCTTATCATCCTCAATTTGATGGGCAAACTGATATAGTCAACAAATGTTTGGAAGAATATTTTCCTTGCTTTGCGTATGGTAAAAGAAACATAATGGGTAAGTGGTTACCCCTAACTAAATGGTGGTATAACAATTCCTTCCATGTTGCAACAAAAATGTCCCCATCTATAGTGTAGCCACCTATGTCCTCCCTTTATCAAGGGACTCCTATACCATATTCAGACTCCATTTTAGGCCCTCACCCATCGATTCCTCTTGATCTTGCTAGATATTTATCTAACTCCCTTATCTCTAGATGTCATTCTCACAATCATAGTTATTCATGTCAAACCTCCCAAGCCTTCAATCAATTAGACCATCATTCCAAATGGGTTGCTGCTCCGCGCCTGGTACAAATATGCTCCACCAAGGGAACCTAAACTATTATGCTTGTCAGTGACTTCAGATAACCAAATTAGGTATTTGTAGTTTACCACTTATTGATTGATGTGCTTCTTCATAAATTTATGAATATCATCCACTTTCCATCACATCATATCTAAGAAAAATTGTAAGGTTTATGCAATGGAAGATCACATCATGCATCAACAAAAAGTTCCCCAACTCTTAAAGGATAATGTCACTTTGACATTGGATCAAATGAAACAACACACATATTAGCATCATAGTGAAATAACTTTTGATGTAATCGACTAGGTATATTTACGACTACAACGATACAAACAAATGTCCCTCAAGCAAGCTAAGAAGGATAATAAATTATCACCCAAGTATTATGGTCCTCAAAAGGTGTTGTGAAAGATTAGTCCTATGGAACAAAAATTCGATATGCCTGCATCATCCCGAGTACACTAATTTTTCCATGTTTCATCCTTAAAGAAGGTTATTACTGACAAGATCCTAGTTCAAACAATGATCCAGGTGGATATTGGTGGCCACCTACCAAGTCCACCTAGACCCACACCATTGTCCCTCTCAGCATTTTCAGTTTCCTTAATTGTAGTACAACTTACTATTTTTAGCTATTTTTCACGTTCTAAACTTCTGGAGCCATTTTGAGGCCCTAAACGATGTTTTTTGGAAATATGGGGGTAACATGGGCCCATGGACCAATTTTCCCCTTCTCAAAGTTGTAGTGCTCAAATAGATCTTTCTAATGAGCTATTGTATGTGTCAAACGAAGATCATATGCCAAAGTTATGACCCCGCAAAGTTGATGTACCAACTTACCCAAAACAGGGCCCACAGTTTGGTGTTTCATCTTCTAGGGTTCGGTTTTGGGATATGAAGGATTTTCCATTGTTTCTAAACAATAAATAGGCCTTTGAGCCTCATTGTAACACAGTTCAGATGCATGTAGATGCCACATATCTTCTTAGGGATAAGCTACCATCGCCCTAGTTGGTTTTTTTCCATTACTATTTGTAAGCGGATTTCAGTATTTTACATTAATGAAATAAAGTATTATTTCTGCTACATATTTTTGTTTATGGTTATCTCTATAATTTTTTGTGTTCCTGTTTAAATCTAGATCATTGTTATTAGAGCAGTCTGCTTTTTCTCTGTTTTTCTTTGCATGTCCCCAACGAGGTCGGGATATATGGAGTTAGAGCTTGAACTGGTCGAACCTTTGCAAGAATAGCCTCGCAAATCCTGACAGCGTCCCATGGCGAATGAGAAGAAAGATGAGGGGGTAGGAGATCCTATCAAAATCTTGCTCGAAGAAGCCCTTGAGCAAGAAAGGAATGCGATGATGGACAACTTTTCCCAAATCCTTCAGTGGCTACCTAGAAGTGATGCATCGGCTTCCAGCAGCTACATTGGAAATGCCATGCCTTTTAAGGTACAAGTTAATTTTGAAATCCCCATATTTGAGGGTCAGACAGACATAGATGTTGTAGATAAATGGTTAAATCCCTAGAGTTCACTAATCCAGGATGCCATCAAGGAGTATTACTACCCTGTCGGAAGCTATGAGGATCAATACATAGAGTGGACCACGCTATGGTAGGGAAGGGACCAAGACATGCCAGAGTTCACTAATCCTTTCCATACCCTTCGTACAAAGTTGGGTATCAAGGATTCAAAGTAGCATTTGATGCTCAAATACCATGGCTGCTTGCACAAGTACATCCAGGAAGAAATGGAATTAATTGTAGAATTGAGGCTTCTGTGATCCATTAATTTTATAAGAAGAGCTTCGGCATAAAATCACATGAAAAAGATCATTGTCGACGCGTTTCGAACCAACTAGTGTGGTCATCGTCAGGACAATTGAAGAACAAATCTAGCTCAAGCATGTTAAATAGACTGTGCAAGAGACTCCAACGGCTACCTAACGGCTAATTAACGGCTATTTTGAACCTTAAGTCAAGGTCAAAATTATATTAACACATTAAATATTAATATTTTTATTATAATAATCCTATTAATAATATATTACTCTAAAATAAGTAAACTTCTACCTCAGGTTCGTGTTGGGGTTTTCTCATATCACTTGGCCCTTGAGTCAAGTCACCAAGGGAGGAGTGAAAGAAAAATTCTTTTGATTTGAATCTCAACCGAAGGCATTCACAGAGTTGAAAGATCGCCTCTGCATGGCACCAGTGCTCACACTACCAGATTTGCAACAACCATTTAAGGTCAAGACAGATGCCTTTGACTATGCTATTGGGGCAGTCCTTACTCAACACAGGCATCCAGTGACATATCATAGTGAAACACTTTCAGACATAGTCGAGAAGTATCCCACTTATGATAAAGAGATGTATTACATTTTGCAGGCCTATTGACAATGGAAGCATTACATTTTGGGGAAGGAAATGGTCATCCACGCAGACCACCGACCCCTGCAGTTCATACAGACCCAAGGGAAATTGTAGAATGATCGCCATCAGAAGTGGTATACATATCTGCAACAGTTCCATTTGAATATCAAGTATAAGAAGGGCAACACCAATAATGTTGTAGATTGCCTCAGTCAACCACCGATCATGGCATTAACCACCGTGCTTAACTCTTGTGGGCACGAGACTTCTGATTCGAAATTTCTCTACAAAAGTGACCCAGAATTCGGCCACACATACCATACACTCTTGGAGGGTCGACATGTTCTAGATTTTCACCTCCAAGATGCCCTGTTATGCCGCTTGGGTCACCTTTGTGTTCCTTCAAGCGAGCATGCCAAGATGATTTCCGAAGCACACTGCAGTCGGGTTGCTGGGCATTTCGGGGTTGAGAAAATGGTGGTAGTACTGCAAAAGTATTTCTATTGGTCGAATCTTTGATTGGATGTCGAGAAGTACATCAGATCATGTACTGCTTACGCTATTGCCAAACTAACCATCAAGAAGCAAGGCCTCTATACCCCGCTGCCTACCCCTAGTCAACCTTGGCAATCCATATCCATGGATACATGTTAGGCCATCCCTCCAGTAAGCATGGAAATGACTGTGTTTTTGTAGTCGTTGACAAGTTCTTGAAGATGGCCATTATGGCGGTCTGCAAGAAGAATATCATAGCAGAAGCCAATGCTAAACTCTTATTTGAACGAGTGTAGGTGCAATTTGGGATCCTATAGTCTATCATCTCAGATCGGGGTAGTCGGATCCTCAGTACATTTTGGTCTAGTCTCTGGTCAATGTTGGACACCAAAATCACTAAGTCCACAGCCTTCCATCCTCAAACTGATGGCCAGATAGAGGTTGTCAATAGGATGATTGTACACATTCTGTGCATGTACAACTCAAAGCATCCACACACATGGGACAAGAGCCTCCCCTATGTTTAGCACAACTACAACTAAGATCTTCACAGCTCGACTGCCATAGCCCTTTTTAGGTGGGCTTGGGATTCCGACCACTATGCCCCATTGATGTGGCCATGCCACTTGCAGCTACTCACATAGATTTGGTTCATCTCTAGTCCGAAGCAGACAAGGAAACTAGCTTCATTGAGCACATCCAACATATTCACCAGTAGGTCCACGACATTTTGGAGAAGTCAAATTCCAAGTACAAGCAACAACATGATCAACATCAGGTGCCACACAAGTTTCAGGTGGGTGATAGAGTCTAGTTACATTTGCAAAAGGAATGCCTTACTGGAGCCTATCAGAAACTAAGACCATTCTGATATGGTCCTTAGACCATTACTAAGGCTTTGGGAGATAATGCATTTGAGCTCAACATTCCCCCATTCCTTGGCTTGCACCCACTGTTCAGTGTGGACCGTCTTCGACCATAATTTCCACCATTACTAGACACGTCCAACATTGCAGAACAACTCACATCCACAAAATTAAATCCAAATTGCATGGAACAAGATGTAACTGATCAAATCATGGACATACAGATCAAGAACACTCGCCAACAAAATATCCAACTGTATCGAGTTGTCAAAGTAGGCCAACTCCTTCGCCAGAGCAAGTGGCTCACTAGGGACCAAGTTCAACAAAAGTTTCCTCATCTCATGGAGGAACTCAACACAATGGGGACTATTGCTTCCTAAGGGGGGAGGAATGATCTAGGTGGATATTGGTGGCCACCTGCCAAGTCCACCTGGACCCTCACCATTGTTCCTCTCAACGTTTTTAGTTTCCTTAATTGCAGCACAACTTACTATTTTTAGCAGTCTTTTGGGTCCTGAACTTCCGGAACCATTTTGAGGCCCTAAACGACATTTTTTGGGAAACCTGGGGGCAACATTTGCCCATGGACCAATATTGCCCTCCTCAAAGTTGTAGTGCTCGGATAGATCTTTCTAACAGCTATTGTACGTGTGAAACAGAGATCATATGCCGAATTTATGACCCCCGGAAGTTTATGTACGAGCTTACCCAAAATAGGGCCCACAGTTTGGCGTTTCATCTTCTAGGGTTAGGTTTTGGGATGTGAAGGATTTTCCATTGTTTCTCAACAATAAATAGGCCTTCGAGCCTCATTGTAACACAATTCAGAGGCATGTAGCCACCACATCTCTTCTTAGAGATAAGCCACCATGGCCCTAGCTGGTTTATTTCCATTACTCTTTGTAAGCATATTTCAGTATTTTACATTAATGAAATGAAGTGCTATTTCCGCTACATATCTGTGTTTATGATTATCTTTGTAGTTTGTTGCGTTCTTGTTTAAATCAGGATCAAACAATATTTCCAGAACTTGATGAAGAAGGAAAAATAATCTTTGATCCTGAAATAGTCATGGAAACAAGAACTTGACAGCTAAGATATCGATCAATTTCATAGTATCTCGTTCAGTGGAAGAATTTACACAATGAATATTCCACATGGGAGGATGATAATTTTATATAGAAGCATCCAAAACTACTCTAGAGTTTAGGAAAATACTTTTTTTGAAGGAGAGGGGTATGTTAGATCCCTATAATATTAGTGTATCCTCATTATTTTTATTGTTAGTGTAGCCCCATTATTTTTATTGTTGTACCATTGTATCTCTCATATTTTTATTATTTTTACCCATAGAAACATGCTATTGTTATTGTTGTTCCCTTACATTATTATTATGTATGTTCTGATTATATTGTGACCCCTTAGGCTCATATATATCAAGGAGGTCATGTGATTTTTATCATCAAAGAATTGTTCATTTATGTGATGTAAAGGAGGTTTCCCCCTTGAAGAGGATAACTTTCAAGTCAGGATCTATCTTTTCTTCTATTTTGTGATCTGGTTGGATGACATTAACAAACATTGTACATGACCATAAATTTTATTAAAAGATACATAATTATTTACATGGTTCAAATACAAGTGCGAGTGGTCATTTCATGCTAGACATTCTATTTTATTTGCATCATGTATTTATAGGTCTTGTTACATTAGTGATAGTCAAATAATAGCCTTGGTCTAAAGAGAAATTACCTAGTCGAGTGACTAAGCAAGAATTCCCCGAAACCCTCTATAACTTTCCAATAGGCTCAAAAATAAATTTAAATCCTTAGAACATTGGGTTTCAAGTGTGCAAGTAGCTCACCATCACATTTCTGCAAAAAGGAACCATTCATAAGATATATATTAGTATGGGAGATAAGTAAAATAGAATGATAACTTAGCGAAATATGAAGAGGAGAATCATAGTACCTCTGCAAGTTTAGCCATGTGAATGAAATAAATGTGAAAAAAAGGAAGCGTAAGTAATTAAAATAGCTAGTGAGGTTGTGAATCAAATTCCATGAATGAAGGTCAGGGTTTGAAACCCTTATTCAACCTCCACCATGGAAAGACCTAGGTCGATGAATTAACAAAAGAAAATAAACCAAGAGAAAATGACTTACCTAGTCATATAACCTTGTTTTAACATTAGTGTTGGATTTCTTCATTGGATCTTAGCCCTAGAAAATGATTGATAGGTGATCTCATTGAAGTAACTCAAGTGGAAGGTGGCATGTGGATTCAGTCACAAGGAGGGGCCCTTAAACCATTCATTTCCAAGATCAAGTGAGTGCCTTATTATGGCTAACGAATAATGGAAAAAAATATAGTGTGAAACCCTGGTTAGAATAACATAAAGGTGTGAAGGTCGGCGAAGGTGGCTGGCTGGTAAAGTCAGACTTGTAAATATGGTGAGGTCTTGTGCTCAAACCTAAGCAAGGGTATTGACTAGTCATGAGGAGTGACTTTCCTGGGCCAAGCTCGCTCACCTTTATCCCACATGGGTTTGGTTTCATGGTTAGCAAATGGTCTGCTAAGTCGTTCATGACGCTGTGCAAGTCACGGGTTCAAGTCTCGTCTTACCCAGAGGGGCCATTCCTTGATGGCTGGGTGGTTCCTCCTAGCAGTTATTGTGGCAACCAGTGGGATTTGACCCCGTGTAACGTGAGTATGATTCCACCACCATTGCCAATTCAGATAGATGCCAAAAAAAAGAAAAGAAAAAGAAAAGAAGAACATAAATTTGTGCATGCATATTTATAAACATAACATATAAAAGAGACATGAATTGTGTTGAAATATGTGTGGAATATAAGTAATGCATAAAACATATTCCTAGTTGATGACACAAACAAATAGTGAGTTCAAAATGTTTTGTTGAGATAGAAATGTTAATAAGAAAGGAAACTTTAATAGTACTAAGGACTTTATTTATGAATAATCGTCTATTAATCATGCTGATATGTAAGTGTAGAGACAAGTTAAATTAATAGGACTACACATCATGAGTAGAAAAACATTGATATAATATGAAGGGTGATTTAAATATGTATGAATGCAATAAGGAACGTCATTAATGCACCACATTTATAAAGTTGTATTTCTTGATGAGGAAAAAAAGTATTGTTGACACTATAATCATGGTAGAAAAAAAAGACAAGAAAATTGCAAATTTAGGTACATTACATGTGGTATTAGAGTTATAGGTTCCAAGTTGATGCCTGTGGGCCAAACCACAACATTAATTTTGTACAATGATTATTGTATCTAACTAAACTAATTAAATTGTTACTGTGATAGTACTCTAGAGTGACAAGAAAAGATTACGATAATGATGGAAACTTCTGCCAAATTTCTTGGTAAGGGAGAGGAGATTTTGGTTTAGTTGGGAGATGAAACTTCATCTCCAATAGACCAAATATTGGAAATGGTAAAAGTTGAGGGACAAGAGTTTCTCAATATTAGGGCCAACAAGGAGTGATTCGTGAAGGTAAGTGCATAGCAGGAGAAGCTCATTAAAGATTTGACTGAAATGTTGACCCACATACCTCTAGATACATAGGTAAAGAAGGGTAGAGATGATTCCTTGAAAAAATCAAATGGTATTGTTGAAAAAGATAATGTCAACCCTTAAAGTAAGAAAACAATGAAAAACTTTAATGTTGATAAAAAACGTCCAAATGGCTTACTAAATAGTGAAAACATGCACTTACATAGGAATAGATGGATAGATGCACGTGTTAAGTATTTAATCATGTTGTAATAGAAGATTTAATTCATAAATAGTAGAGAATTGGTTAATTGCATGAAATCATTGAACATCGGCGGAATTAGATAATTGATAATTGATGGCAACATTGATTATAGAATAACATCATTAATAAAATAAATGCATAACATGTTGATTAATACATTGTATTTTTGTGTGGAGATACACTCGGTATATAGGTAGAACTAGTGCATGTCACCTACATATGATTACCTGTAAGAGTGAATTGAATAGAAACAAAAATGATGCATAAAGACTTAGGACTAGATGAAACATTGTTAAGAATTTAAATGGAATGATAATTATGTAAATAGGTGAAAATATATGAAACCTTTTACATGAGCATATGCTTTAATTTGGTTATGGAAGGTAGAATTGTATAGAGGGTCTAGCAAGCATAATTATTGGTGTGGAACACACATTACAATACCTAAGTACATGGGGAAATCAAGGCACCCTAAGAAGTAGTCACATAAATAGGACACACAAATATATAATAAATTAAATCTACTCATATTTTTATTATAACTAGAAAAATATAGAATGAAAAATATTGGACTAATGGAAGAATGAATAGTTGATAAATAGTTTTTAACACTAAATAATGTGGATAGAATGTTTTAGTATATATTTCGAGAAATTCTAAGTGTGAAGAAACGATGAAATAAACCTTTGTTCAATGATTATATAACCACATATATGTATATAGCATATGAATAAAAGTATACAATATTTATACTAAAAGAAAATAATTCATACATATGATGATTGACTCATTATAACAGTTGAAATATCAGTTCGAAATTGAGAATCTAGAAAGAATTAAATACAAATGTTTTTACATCTCCAATCAAAGTAGTTAGTTGGAATATTATGAGGTAGCAATAATATACAGTCTAATGGAATTATAATCTTGATGGTGTAGTAACAACCAAGTATATACTAAGCCTAAAATAAATATATGTATCAAATTCTTGAAAGCTATTGGAAACAACAAAACTCTATATTTCCATTGTAGTACCGGGAACAAGAACTTGTGACATGTTAAGCTCATATCTGAAAAAAGGGAGTCTCGTGCAAGGTATGTATGTATGTATGTATGTATGTATCTATATATATATATATAGATATATACACACACTACAATGCCAACTCCTTTCCTTAAACTCTTTAGTTCCCATTTGAGTTGTGCTCTCTACTTCTCAACCAATTCTTGTCTTAGCCCTCTGCTACACTTTATCTCAGTTAACTCTTAGCCTAGTCACACTTTCAAATACTCACTCACTGCAATTCTATTTTATCTACTTTTCTCAACTCCACTGCATAGTGTTATTTCTTTCTTTAACTACGAACAATATTATCTCTGTAGTCCTTCAACATTCTATGTGATCTTTGTACTTGGTAGTGTGCTACAATATGGAATTATTTGTTTTTGTTCCATTAAAATTGTCGGGACACTTCAACTATGTTAATGATAAGAATGGGCTATTTGTGGATTCTTCATACTAAGAATTGAATCTCAATATTCCCAACAAAATCAACAAGAACCTTCATTAGGTCCAGAATGCGCACTTCAACAAGGCTTGCCATTCCTTCTTAATTTTTTCTCATAGGCCTAAGTGTATTATAGTCGCGGCTCTCTTTCCTGTAGTAGTTGCACCATTTTGTTAGAGCCCATAGATTTATTGCTATGGTGTCCCATAAACTTTCTCTTCATTTATCTCCCCATGACATACATGTAATTCTTAGAGGAGGCTTGCTTTAGCTCAGGAAAGAGTTTATAGTGGCCATTAGTCAAATAGAACCAACCTCTCCATGGACATTTTCTATCATATACCAAGTCACACATCCTCTTTAAACTACCGATTGGAGTTGCTAACTCATTCATCATTGTGATGTGTAGAGTTGTGGAATGCTCCATCCTTTGTAAAAATTTTGTTGGAGCTATTGACTCATTCATGGCTGTGACATGGAGAGATGTGGACTCATACATATTTCAAACATACATCACTACAGAGTTGGATCTCGGAAGCAATAGTATTCACACCTTTTATTAAATACAATTTTGTAAGAGTTACAAGCTACTCGTCTTCCAGGTATTGCCCTAGTAGGGTGCACCACCCTTAGTGCCATTTCTTTAATTTTTCCCAATGCTACTTTAAAATTCTTACCCATATTGGAATTTTCCTATTCGTAGCCTGAAGGAAATTGGTCAGAAAACAAATGAAACCAACGTAAAACTACAACATCTAAGAATTTTATATTACAGGTATTTTCAATCAAAATATCCTTAAATGTTGTCCCCTCTGGCTCGACTCCTTACCATTCTTGGCCACCTTTTAAATGAACCTTCCTGGTTTTGGGATTCTAGTTATCCCAACTCTTTGCGATCGCATAGCAAATTTTTAAATAATCCATTGTTGTTTCAGGCCTTTCGAGGTTCCATTCCTTCCAAGGTTTCGAGGTTCTGGGCTTCCCATTACCCTAACTCACTGTAATCCCATAACAGTTTTAAATAAATGCCTGGGATTTAAGGCCCTGTAGGTCTCTGGGTTTCTAGGCTCTACTACTAAGGCTTTAAAGTCCTTAATTTGGCGGATCATATATTTTGATCAAGAGGCCCATTTGTAGTATTCCACGTGATACTACTGGAAATATATTTCTAGAAAATTTCCAACTATGCCACTTTTAAGAGGAACTGAGTTGATCTCTTGAGACATAATCACCTCAAAATTCTAGAAATATCCAGCCAACATAGTCATCTTTTTATTGCTTCTCCAATAGACGTCCTACTATGATGATTCTCTAAAATATATTGTAGTAACCATTAGACACCCCTTAACAACATGCTCATTAATACCAACATTTGTTGCTTCAATCCTTAATGCTAGTCTACCTAATATTAGTGCCAACAAACCAAGTCCCACCAACTATTCAAACAATGCTATATGTCTAACAATCTCTCCCTTTTGCATTCATGGAAACAAACTATGCTACCTTTGAAATGAGAAATTGTTTTGGTTTTCTTCATTATTATTCCCATCCTTGAAATTTTTCTTCTCCTTAGCATTACTAATCTTCTTCCCCTTTGTAAACAATGGAAAATGGGTCTTCTAAAGTCTCGCCCTGAAACATCGCAACTTACTCTTGAATTGATCCTTCAAGTTAAGTATTTTCCAACACTCATTGTGATTGAGTCATTTGGGAAGAGGAGTAATGAATCCTTTGTGATGTTGGAGATACGTAAAGGGATGTCATACAAGTGGCTTAGTAAAGATGTCATCAAGTTTTTCTTTAGTGCCCACATGTTTAAGTTGAACAACATTAGCTACAACCTCTTCTCTTAAGAAGTGAAACTTGATGGGAATGTTCTCAATATTTAAGTGAATGACAATATTCTTAGAGATATTGATAGCACGAATGTTGTCACACATGATTGGAATATGATCGGTCAACTCTATCCTAGCATCCTTCAATGTATGCTTCATCCAACGAATTTGTGAGCAAAAAGTGGAAGATGCAATATATTGTGTTTCAATAGTTGATAAGAAATAGAGTCTTGCTTCTTACTAACCCAGGACACTAAGTAGTTTCCTAAAAAGAATGTTGCACTTGAGGTGATCCTATTTTCATCAACATTGCCTTCCCAATCAACATTAGTGTAGGCCTTTAATCTAAATTGTACTCTCTTCTAATACCACAACCCATAGTATATTGTGCCTTGCATATATTTGAAGATCCTTTTGACAACAAGGACATGAATTTCATGAGAGAAGTCTTGAAATATGGCTACCAGGCCTATCGTTTACATGATATATGGTCTAGATACTGCGAGATACATCAAAAGTAAATTGATCTATAGACAGTCTGATTAGCTAGTGTTGTATCATATTCTTTGCATAACTTACAACATGTAAGCATAAGGGTGTTAACCAACTTCCAATCTTCTAGTCCAAATGTTTTTGTACTTTCTCGCAAGTATTTGGATTGTGAGATAAATACCCCATATTTTGATTGAGAAATTTTCATTCCTTTGGAAAAGGATAGTTCTCCTATCACAGGCATCTCACACTATGTCCATCTCAAATTCTGTTTGCATACAATTTTCAAATTGATGTCGTAACTGCTCCAGATTGTTGCCAAATATTATGTCAACCACATACACTGCTCCAGATTTTATCCCCTAAGGCTCTTGGGTGGAACCCTAGCAAACTGAAAGTTGTCTAAATCAAGAAACATGCACACACACAGCCATTATGCTAGAAAAAGCTATTTTTAAGCTGAGAAGGACGTACCTCAAGTCCTACGTTTGGGTAGTTCCTCAAGGGTGCAAACCCTTCTTCACATCCCTTCCACTGCTTTGCCTCCGAAAACACCAATTCCAAGGAATGCAACAGTATATGGACAAAGTTTCACATGAAAATAATCTTTATGTTATACAAGAAAGGAGTTAGTTATAAACTTTTAGACATCCATTCATACATGAAATTCAAACATGAACATCATTAACATAAAGAAAGAAGCATATCAGGAACACGACGTGTTTCTTTATTAGACAAATAGAATAGTACATAAAAAGAGCAATATCACCTGAACCACTTCTGCAGGCTCAAAGCTCAGCCTCCTTCTGGATCCGTCCCACCTCAAGCCTCTAATAGGTCTCCTTCCAATACTCACTCCAAGATGTCATAACTAAGGGATGAACATCAAATCACAAGGAAACAAGGGTTTCCTGTACAAAATGGGGGAAGTGCAGAAGGCACAAGGGTCTTTTTATACCAATTCCAAAGTAGTTTTTTAGTTAGGAATTGGTTGGGGACAGTTGAGGCCACGGGCACTAACAGCTGATCAGCAGGTAAAACCTGCGATCTCCGCCCGAAAATAAGGAATTTTATATTTTTTAAAGTGTTTTAATATATATACACGGGTTGGGTATATATGAACCCGCGTACACACGTGTTTAACTCAGGGAAATGTCGCGTACAGGGAATAAAACACTGTTTTTTAGATTTTGGACCAGGTCTGGAAGGAGGAGTTTCCCTAGGCCATGAATGCAGCATCACAAACCATAATAGTGAGATTTGGAGCTATAACAAGCCTAGATTCCCAATTCAATGGTAAAAAACATCCTGACTCAAGATGGTCCTAATGGAAAGAGGGGAAAGTGGATTGCTACTATCTTAGAGTATGATATAGAAATCAAACCTACAAAGTTAATCAAGGGCCAAGGTTTAGCCAAACTCATGGCTGAATCGAACTATCAGACCTTGGATATAAACTTTATTTCAGCAATAGACAATGAAGAGGAGATGGTGACTCCACTAATTAGCCAGGAATTTCTTGAATCACCATGGTATGCTGATATTATTTATGTTTTACTAAATTTACAAGCTCCTCCTGAACTATCTAGGACTAAAAGCAGGTTTTTGAAGATGAAATCCTTAAGCTTTTGTATATTAGACAATGTTTTTTTTTAAGAGATCATGAAGGTATTCTTCTCAATTGCTTATTAAAAGAAGAATCTGACAAAGTTTTACAAGAGTTTCATGCAGGTGACTGTGGATGACACCTTTACTGGAAGATTATTGTAGATAAAATCCTTAGAGTTGGTTTCTATTGGCCTACCTTGTTTGCTGACGTCAAAAAATATGTGACCTCCTGTCACAAATGTTAAATCTTTGAGGGGAAGAAAAATCTCTTACCTTTACCCCTCAAGCCAATCTCTGCTGAAATACCTTTTCAACAATGGGGTCTAGACTTCATTGGTGAATTTCACCCACCCTCCTCTTCCCAACACAAATGGATCCTTACAGCCACAAATTACTTTACAAAATGGTTAGAAACCATACCTTCAAGGCAAGCCACAAATACTGTTATCGTAACCTTCCTTGAAACCAACATTCTATCAAGATTTGGATGTCCAACTAAGCTCATTACTGATAATGCAACAACCTTTAAATCCAAAAGAATGATAGATTTCTGCAATAAATGCCATATCACCCTTAGCCATTCCATAGCATATTACCCTCAAGGTAATGGATTGGGAGAATCCTCAAGCAAAAGCCTTTAAACATCATCAAGAAGTTACTAGAGGACAATAAGAAAACTTGGAATAAAAATCTAGTCAATGCCTTATGGGCAGACAGATTGACTACTAAGAAATCAATTGGTACTTCTCCCTATCAACTGGTTTATGGAATGGAATATCTTTCCATCATCTTTGAGTGTTAGTAATGAAGATACTTCAAGAAATACAGGTTGAACCAAATATTATCCAAAGAAGAATCAATGGAACTATTCATCTACAACAAACAAGAGAAGAGGTCTATGTCAGGTCTCAAGTTGTGCAAGAAAAGATTAAGAAGATTTTTGATAAGAGAACCAAGGCTGAAGATTTCTACATTGGTGACAAAGTGCTCAAGTGGGACTAAAGGAGGGAAGATAAAGGAAAACATGGGAAATTTGATTTCCCATGGAAAGGTCCCTATGTCATTTATGCTTATAGAGGAAATAATGCTTTCTTATTGAGAGAAATTGATGGTACAAATGCAGAAGGTGGGCCAGTGAATGGTCAAATGCTAAAACATTACTTTGTACCTAATTACTAATTTTCATTTGTATATATTATATTTTCAAAAGTATAGTTTGGATTGGATGATGATGTTTGAGGTTGAAGCCATTGTAGAAGGCCCTAAGCTTCAAAAGACTCACTATCATAAGTATCAATAATGCAATTCATAGAAGGACACTTTGCAAGGCAGCATCAACAACAATTCAAAGGCTACTGATCTCTAAAGTTCTTGACATTTCACAAGGAAATGCCATCTCCAAATGGAGCCACTGTTAGGTTCCTACACCAATAGGAGTCATAATTTTGAATGACTAAGGTTAAGCCTTGTAAGATTGTACATACCTTTGCTTTCTGCAAATGTTTTCCATATTATAAAAATTAAAAAATGCAAAGAGGGTATGTCCTAAAAGAAAAAATCAAAGGACAAAAACAATAAGAGAAGGCCAAAAGAAAATGAAAATATATGAACCCCAAAAACAAAAAGACCATGAAAGTGTGCAAGTCTAAATGCCACTACTATTTACTTTTATGCATAATAATGATTGTGTGCAACTTGTTATTCATGCCACAATCCATGGTAATCAAATTGTTTAATCTTGGTTATTCCATGTTTTGAATTTTATGTTTATAGTTAGAGAATAAAATCTGACCAAATAGTTTAATCTTAGCAGATCATAGTTAGGTAGAGAAAATAAAAGGAGTTCATAAGCTTAATCTAAGCCCTCGGATGATATAAAGTTAGAATTAGATAGATTACTTTTCAAAAGAAAAATAGATGAACAAGGGTTTGCTAGCCTAAATGCACCCAAAGAAATAAAGAAAACATGTTAGAGGTAAGAAATGGGTAAGTAGAAGAAAGGTTGTTGAACTACAAAGTTAATTGGATCAAAGCACATGCATCATGCTTAGACACATCTTTCAACATGTATGGTCAGCTATGAAGGCAAAGGAAAAGGTTTACAAGTTCATGTGATTAACTCACCCTCATTCAGTTTTTCCCTATACTTACTAATTTCCTATCCACGAGTATATTCTAAGTACTTTTAATCCTACAAGTCAAAGAGGCTCAGAGCATTTCTTTGACTTTTGGTGGGACCAGACCCTCGGCTTAATGAATTATGGACACAAGTGCTAGAATCCCCTTCATAAAATCATATCCCCTTCATACAAACCATTTCCCCTCATCACCCTAAGAAAACCGCTTTTCCTATGGTTAAATACCATTTACCTAGGAAAAGTGAAAACCCCCCATGCAAATTCCTTTCGCTCAAAAAAACCCACAAAGAACCTTTTATCCTAAGTATAAAGCTAAATGCGCAAATGCATACCTTTTACCATTTTATTTAGGAAAAAACCACTCCGCCCATCGCATTTCATATTAATTATTAATTTTATTATATAATCCCAATATAACAGTTTTTCAGTATATTAACTAAAACCCTATGTAAATACCCCAATCCTTAGTTTTAATAAAACTATATGAATTACCCATATCCTGATACAACCTTACTTAATTTACCTAATCCCAGTAAACCTAAGTTTATCCCGTAATTAACCTCACTCGAATCCCTAATCCCATGATTAAGCCCCACCCAACTGCTTAACCCAGGATTAATTCCTAAATTAATCCCAAACCGTTGTGATTAAAACCACTGTCCCCCCCAACTCCCATTCATTTCCTCCGCGCAGCTTCTCCACTCGACTACCGCCAGATCACAATCGCCTAAATATAATGGACCACAACCATATCGATCGAGCCTGATGGCTGGACGTTACCCACCCGATAAGGCGGTTTTCCCCGATTTCCCAATGGCTACATTTCAAGTGCCAACATACATTGGGTAACCCCTCCTAAAAACCGCCCATGCCACAAAAGTGGTGTGACGACCCTCAATGCCACCTCCCCACCAACCTGATAAATTGCCTATGATCTGTAAATATAAAATTGCGCAGCATATTTGAAAAGTTGCCCATTAAGCTTTAAACCTTGAAAACCCGTGTTTTCGTGCCTTTCGCCCGTTTAACAGTGTAAACCCATAAAACCCTCCAACGCCACCCTGAACCTATGCGACCCAATTCCACCTCCATTCACGTCCAAAACACTGCCACGACCCCTTTCCCAGGCATCCCTGTGCAAATGAAGCCATCAAGCGCCCTTCCAGCCTACCAAAGTTTTCTTAATTATTGTTGAATTTTACAGGTAATCAACCGAAGATCAGATCTTGGATAAACAATGTTGATATTAGTCGCAAAACCTGTTTACTCCAAGACTCGACAAGAAACCTATAAAAAAACATATATTCAGAAGAAGGAGACCATTATACAAGGAACAAAGATGAAGACAATTACACATAGAACTGAGAAGAAGAGACTTATACAGAGCATTGACAGTAAAAATAGAGGAGGCAGGCCGAAGATACAATTAGAAGAAAAACAAATGAAACATAGAGAGACTTAATCAATATCCACTTCCCGATGCTGATACACATATAAACAAAAGAATTTACCGTTGAAACACATAGTAAAAGGTTAAATTATGCAGTAAAGGGAAAACACAGTGAAGGATAAACACAAGTCATCAGAGGGAAAGAATATCAATGACAGAGAGTATTAGATGAAAGCCTGAAGTAAATAAAGCCTCCAGCGTAATGATTCAAACAACAAAGAGCATAAAAAGATAAAGTCAAACCATAAAAGCTAGCAATACCACAATAAAAGGGACAACATGAAAGTGGTTCATTAGCTACCTCTATCTTCCCGTGAGAAGATATTTGTATTTCCTAGATTAAATCTCAAGTCAGTTTGAGATATTTGTACTAAAACCTTAGTATAAATACTTCATAATTCGAAGTATGTAGGGTGGATTCTTAGAAATTTCTATAAACTTCTTGATTAAAAGACTGTAAAGCCATTGGAGCATCGACTGAGCTAGCAAGCTAGATTGATGAATAAAGACCAGATATTTCAAAGGATTCATGTGTAGAGAAAAATGCAGACAAGTATTTTCTCATGTTGTTGTTATCTCTTAAAGTTTTTTCCATAATGTTTATCTAAATCTGAATGCCATAACTGGAGTATTGTATCAGAATTTGTTTAATTACACTCTGTTAAAATAGTTAGGCAAATACATGTTTTCTACTGATAATCTAAGTTAAGGATTTCTCCTTAGTTTAGGTTGTTTCCTTATAATCTATAGCAAAGGATTCTTAATTGCCCTTTGTTTTTTATTACCCTTTGTTCCTTGTTTCAATCTCATTATGAGAATTCTTAATTACTCTCTCGCCCTGGTTAAAACCCTTTCCACCCCTTTGGCCTAAAGACCTGCACTCTACTCTGCTATCTTTCCCTTTAGTGATTTGATCAAGTCCTGCTACTCTTTTGTTGACTCCATAGCCCAATGGACTAGAGACATCATCATATCCATCTGTTTAAGGATTCCCACCACCCAATATTCAATAAAAACTAAAAACCCCTTGAATATTAAGAACTAGCATAAAATCCCATCAAACAAAGCTAAATCATATAGAGAGAGCCCTCTTTGGACTTATTTTGGCTAGAGCCTATGCCCAAAAGTTGGTTTGTGGTTACCTCGGTCATTTTCTTTCTTCTAATAACTTCTAAAGAAAATTCTGAGTGATAACAGTTATGTCAACAATGGTGGTTTTAGGTACCTAATATTGATGGCCCATGGTATTAATCCCATTGCATTACATGTAGTTAAATACTTCAAAAGGCTTGGGGATTCTCCATTATAACATGTTAGAGTTGAGCACAAGGCCAACTTGGCAAGGGATAGGATGTTGGTTGGTTTTTGTTGTGTCTACATAAAGGAATGACTACTTTTAAGCCATAAGATAATATATCTATTGCTAGTTCATTGTTCACTGGTTGGGGTTTTCTAGGGTAAATCTTGTGTGTTGTTTCTAAGTGTGTAATTTCTTGTTAATAATTATTTATGGTTACATCAATTTAGTTATTAACAAGTGGTTGCAAAGAAAAATGAAGAGCCTAAAAGGAGAAGTTACTACTTGGTGAAGGAAAAACTATAGTGCTTTCTCATGATGAAAATGAGTTGAGATCAGTGCATGGATGACATGACTAGATATGACATAAGATTGCCGCTTTAATAGATATATAAAACATCAAAGACCAAAATCGGTATAAATGGAAACCGTATCAAGTTTTTTTATGTGTTGAAGTGGCATGGAGAGAGAACATAGTGTGAGCTAGGTGTATCTAAGTGAGAGAATGATAGAATAATTTTTAGTGTGTCTAAGCTGGAGGATGATGGCATAAGTGCAGAGACAATAATAATACCACTGCTAGTAAAGTATTTATGTGGACCTATGTGGTAGGGGAGAGGGGAATGGTTATTTGGATGATTGTAAGGTAAAATTGACCTCGTGAAAGAGTTAAGGTTATTAGTTAAAAATTGATGGTTTTAGGTACCCAATATTGATGTCATGTAATATTAATCCTATGATATTACATGTATTTAAAGCCTTTAAAAGGATTGGGGATTCCCCATTGTAATGTCCCAAATTTAAGAAGGACTCTCACTTATTGAGGGACAAGGTATTGGTAGTATTAGCTTTTTTTAAGTGAAGAAATGATTATTTTTAAGAAATAAGATAATAGATTTATTTTTGGCTTTATTCACTTGAGGTTTTCCAAGGTAAATCATGTGTGTTTTCTATATGGGTGTAAATGCATTTTTATTTATTTTATTCTCATATCATTGTAATTACTAACATATTGGCGTTTTGTCAATTCTCAATCCCCTATGGCATGCATAATGCTTATGAAGCCCTCTACAACGCTCATCTAGGTAGTGTCTATTTTGATCCATTACTACCCTACACCATTATTGCATTATTTCTTTAGTAATCATTTGGTAGATTAGATATATTATAATTATAATTTATAATTTATAATTATAATTCGTTATAATTATAAATTATGGGAATGAGATTTTTGGGGTTAAGCCAAAATCCCTTTCCCTTAAATAAATTGATTATGAGGCCCGTGGGTTATGGCCCACAAAGCCTATCGGAAGTGTTTTAGGCCTTAAGCCTTTAACCATGGACCATTTAATATCGGAGCCTTTAATGCTATTGGGGGTTTTAAACATTATCGTTCAAGCCTAAAAAGGCCGACTAACACATATATCTGAACTCAAACCCATTACAATTGCAATTGTAATTATTGTTAGGTCCGTTTCTTATTGCTTCCCCGTAGCACTATTCATTGCCTATCTCCAATCTCCCGATCACCGATTAATCTGTCGGCAATATCACAATATCGCTCGTCGGCATATTGGTGCTCCACCACATGATTTGATAATCACCCTATGAGTGACCTCAGTTGAAGATTTATTGAACAAAAGGTATTACAGACTCATGTGCTGGTGTGTGTTCTGTGTTATTTAAGCAACGGATCGATCGAATTGCCAATACACAGATATTTAAATGGAAAGACAGCAGAGAAATACAGCAAGCAAACACAAAGACACAAGAATTTTTAATAAGGAGTTCACCCTATTCTCCAGGGTTACGTCTCCAGTCTAGCTTTCAGTGGTGGCCTTGTTTTATTGTGCCTTTAGTAGAGAATTACAATGCAGGGACTCAATGTGAGTTCTCCTAAAGCAGGTTTTGCTTGGTAGGGTGGTTCTTGGATTTCCCAAGCCACTGGAGTGCACCGAATCTTCTTCTTCCTACCAGCTCTGTGACCTTCGGGTCTACAATGGACATAGCCAAATGTGATACTCAACCCAGACAGATTCCCCTATGGGATGGCTTGAATCTTCAAGCTCTGGTGCTCGATGCTGTCACTGGTCAGCTCGACCCTCTGTCTCTTTCTGCTCTTCTCTTACTTCACTGCCTTTTCTCTGTATTCCATCCTCCTCTCGGGATTCTAGTCCTTTATACCTCATCTCCCAGACTTCCTTTGACTTGACTGTGTATTCTGTCTCTATTCATGGCTTTTTATCATTCGAACCCATGCCCACTCAGTTCCTCTTTCGCCTCTGTCGATTCACCTTCTGCAGCTGCACTTCTTCTGCTCCTTGTCTCTTTGACTGGCCATCTGGCTCTGTGGCTCTCTTTGCATTAAAAATGCATCATTGTCTATGAAATGCCTGCTTGTAGCATGGCACAATGATTAGGGGCAGTTAGAAAGGAATCAAGGCCTTCCTTCAGGCAAAACCCAAAAATGGAACAAAATTCCAATACACAGAGTTTTACAGGAAATACTCTATCGGTCGCGAAATCTGGATTTCAAATTTTATGCAATCACGTCCCTTACTCTATCAGGTCTGCGCCTTGATCGTTGATCGCAATCACATTGTCATATGTGCATAGTCCCTTATATTATTGCGATGCAATTCTCCGATCACCAATCGCCGATCGCCGATATCGGTGCATCGCTATCGCCCCAATCGCATGTCACATAGCGCAATCGCAACGGCCCGGGGGTTCTTTCCATATACCATGGAACATTGTGATGCGATCTCATCTCGCCGATGCCAATCCACTGATCTACCGATCGCTCCAATCGCCGATTATCCCAATCGCATAATCGCATTATCTCAATCGCCAAGGCTGGGGTCCTGATATCGCATACATGCTTGCCTCCGATGCGATGAGTCGGAGATCGCTGATTGGGTTCCTTCCACCCTAGCCTTAAGTCTACTCTTTGAACCTTTTGCGATGTGATGTCTCCTTTTCCTTATCCGAGGCTCCCAGGGGCTACTTTGACCTCTTGCGAAGTCTCCATGGGCCTTGGTCATCGCGCTTTGACTGAGGTCCTCGTCACTCCACGCTGGCTACCATTGCCATTGGTTCAGGGTGTTTTCGATTGTTGTTTTGGATTCTTTAGAGATTTTGTTTCGTATTGATATAGTCAAGGTTCTTTGACAGTGATTTATGGATCCGATTTGGATCACGGCCTTCCCACTGAAAAATCTTTTGGACCACCAAAAGTTGATTTTCTTCAAGCATCGACTAAGTGAGGAAACTGTTGTCTCACTTGTCCAATCCCAATCCACTTCGCACTGCTCAGCTTCGAACCTTTAAGCCCAATCCTGAGGTATTCCACTTGTCCATTGCGTGTCGTCCTTACCTTCCTGTCAAACACTGTGTCTTCCCGTAATTCACTAAGATATTCAGGTAGCAGGTCATCAACAAAAGGTAATTCACTTTGCTCTTCAGGGTCCTCAATCATTGAGGGTTCAAACAACCTCAATAAATCTGCGTTCACGACTAAGTAGATGTGCATGTAAGCTAGTAGATCAAGGCGAAAAGAATTTTCACCAATCTTCTTAAGTATCATGAAGGGTCCATACTTGATAGGTTTTAGCTTTTTACCTTCACCTTGCATCCTGTCCTTGTTGATATACAGCCAGACTTGGTCTCCAACTTGAAAACTATGCTCCATTCGATGCTTATCATGCCTAGCCTTGTACTTCCTGGCCTTTCCAGTTGTTCCTATACTGCCTGTGGATCTCCTGGATCTATTCAATGAACCCAATTGCCTTGTCCACATCACTGTTTTAATCAAACATGGTATCTTACCAAAGACAAAAATCCAAAGGAAACCTTGTATGAAACCAAAATAGTTTCCAAAAAGACTCTCTTAAAGATGTTTGGCTCAATGTAATATGCTGCACATAACACAAGTGGTCATCCCAAAGCTCAGGATGTTCTGTTGCAAATCCTCTCAGTAATTGGATAACCTCCTGTTAACTACTTCTGTCTAGCCATCTGTTAGTGATGAAATTGTTCTTTTCTTTATTTTGGTGTCCATAGTTCCCAAGACTTACCAAAAACTTTCCCCACAAATCGGGTGTCTCGATCAGATACAATAAAAGTGGGTAATCCAAAATGAACCCATACATGTTCAAAGAATAATTTTGCAGTTTGTTCAGCTGTAATCTGTTTACTACAGGGTATCAAAATATACATTTTGGTGAACCTATCTACAACAACATATAGATAATCATGACCTTTCCTAGATTTAGGCAGTCCTCCAACAAAATCCATGGAAATTCTTTCCCAAGAGTGAGAAGGAACTGGCAATGGAGTGTACAAGCCTAGTTTTCTATTGTTGGGCTTGCTTTTAGCACACATAACACATCCCTTTATATATCTAGAAACTGTCTCACTCATTCTCGGCCAATAGCAGAACCTTTGCAGCTGTGCAACTGTTTTACTTACCCCAAAGTGACCCGATATCAGAGAAGTGTGTGCTTCCCTAATTATCTTTTCTCTCTCAGTTTATGGAATGCAGAGTTTCCCACAATGACATAAGAGTCGGTCATTCACATGATAGTCCAATTCTTCTACTCTGTTTCCTTGACTCAAAGTTGCATATACATCTTTAAATTCCATATCCTGAGCATACTTTTCTATGTAGCTTTCATGCAGCACAAAATTATGCTTAAGTAGGGTAGATGAATTTATAATGGGTATAGGTAACATGTCTGCAACCTTGTTATGTATGCCCTTTTATATCTGATGACTAAATGAAACTGTTGTAGAAAACCCATCCATTTGTAGTGTCTTGATTGCTGCAACTTAGTTTGGGAGTGTAGGTATTGAAGTGGCTGATGATCAGTATGTATCATTGTTTCTTGGCCCATTACGTATGTTTCCACTTTTTCAACACTCAAACTAATGAATACAATTCTTATCATAGGTAGATAGTTACTACTGAGGATTAAAATCTCAAAATGTAACATATGCTTTACCTGCTGGTGTCAACACTGCTCCCATGCAAGTCACTGGCATCAGTTTGGATCTCAAATGGTCTTTGTAGATCTGGCAGTGCTAGTACAGGTGTTGTACTAATCTTTTCTTTCAAGGTGTCGAAGGCTTTCTAAGGGAGCTGCAATTGAGGAAAAATTTGAAATGAACTTTCTCCAATACTGTGCTGCTCCTAAGAAGCTTCTCACTTCCGTAGTAGACTTGGGTTTAGGCCAGTTTACAATGACCGCCACTTTAGAGGGATCTATTTTCAATTCACCTCCCCCTACTATGTGACCCAAATAATTTAGAGAGGTTTTTCCAAATTCACATTTGGAGAGTTCAACATAAATTTTTTCTCTTCTCAAAACATCTAATGTCTGCTTAACATGCTTTAAATGTTTTTCCCATGTTTTACTAAAAATCAGAATGTTATCCAGATACACAATAACAAAATCATCAAGAATTGGTCTGAGTACATCATTCGTCAATCTCATGAAAGTAGCAGGAGCATTAGTTAGGCCAAAAGGCATAACCAATCATTCATACAATCCCTGCTTTGTTTTGAAAGCAGTATTTCATGCATCTTGCTCTGCAACTCTAACCTGATGGTATCCACTGTGAAAATCTAGCTTGGTGAAATAAACAACTTCCTTTAATTGATCTAAAAGATCATTTATGCGAGGAAGGGGATAATGATTTTTTATTGTTATCTTATTCAGTGGTCGGTAATCAATGCACATTCTCCACGAGCCATCTTTCTTTCTCACCAAAACGATTGGTGACCCACATGGTGATGTGCTAGGCCCGATGAACCCTTTCTCGAGCAACTCCTGCACCTGCTTCTTGATTTCAGCATTCTCTAAAGCAGACAACCTTTTATACCTGTTGCTGCAATGATTGTTTCATCTCCCGAGTCTGACCCCAAATCTTTCTAAATAGCTGCAACAGTCTTCTTCTTCTTGCCCTCAGACTTCTTAGGTCTCAACTCTGGATGAAAAATCCAACAGTGCTCATCATCATGACCCTTCTTTTTACAGTGAGTGCATGAAGCTTTGCCTTTTTGTGCAGTGTTAGCCTTCCTTATTTTCCACTTCTGCTTTCTTTTCTCCTTGCTCTTGCTTACAGTGGGTTGGGATGGTCCCCCAACTTCTGGATTTCCATTCTTTCCTCTAGCTTCTAGATGAGTAGCTTGTATAGATACCTCATCTATACTAGTGGGATTGAACATGAGGATGGTATGCCTCATGTAGCTGTGTAGACCACCAATGTACTTTAAAAGAGTTTCTGGTGAGTCTAATGAGATACCCAACATCAATGCTCTCTTTCTGAATTCTTGAGTATACGCTTGCACACTTTGCCCCTTCAACTGTCGAAGAGTTTGCCAACACATCATGGCTTGTTGCATGTAGGCCAATGGATAGAACTGATTTTTGATTGCAGCAACAAATTCACTCCAGACAGATATGGTCTTACGATGCTTCTTCATATCAGCTTGGGTTCTACCTTCCCACCAAACCAAGGCAATGCCTCCTAGGCATAGGCTTGCCAGCTGAATCTGATTCTTGTCTGAGTCTATGTTTTTTACTCTGCAATACACATCAATTTTTCTAATCCAATTGTCCAACTTTTCAGCATTTAGCTCTCCATCATATATAGGAAAATCAAATTTAACATCTAGTTTAATCAAAGATGCTTTCTTATTATGCACAGGGCTATTAGGAGGTGTAGGAAAGCTTTATTCTTTCCCCTTTCCTTTTGAGTGGTCATGGGAATGAGATTCATCTTCTTCTTTATGTTGTTTAGAGCCTGATGAATCTTCATCCTTATGCTTTCTAAAGTCCCTATACATTTCTTCTACCATAGACTTTATGGCTAGGAAACTTTCTATGAATTGAGGGTCTGGCCCTATAGAACCTTCCTCTAACATTGTCTTCCAAGAATAAACTCTCCCAATTTCAGGATTAGTTTCCACCAATTCTCCTTCTCCTAATTTGAGCTTTGATCTAGTGAGCATTCACAGCTAAACCAACACAAGATTATCTAACCTTACAACCCCTTGCCTCTAATATCACTTGATCTGATAATCACCCTATGAGTGACCTCAGTTGAAGATTTATTGAACAAAAGGTATTACAGACTCATGTGCTGGTGTGTGTTCTGTGTTATTTAAGCAACAGATCGATCAGATTGCCAATACACAGATATTTAAATGGAAAGACAACAGAGAAATACAGTAAGCAAACACAAAGACACAAGAATTTTTAATAAGGAGTTCACCCTATTCTCCAGGGTTACATCTCCAGTCCAGCTTTCAGTGGTGGCCTTGTTTTATTGTGCCTTTAGTAGAGAATTATAATGCAGGGACTCAATGTGAGTTCTCCTGAAGCAGGTTTTGCTTGGCAGGGTGGTTCTTGGATTTCCCAAGCTACTGGAGTGCACAGACTCTTCTTCTTCCTACCAGCTCTATGACCTTCGAATCTACAATGGACAGAGCCAAATGTGATACTCAGTTCAGACAGATTTCCCTATGGGATGGCTTGAATCTTCAAGCTCTGGTGCTTGATGCTGTCACTGGTCAACTCGACCCTCTGTCTCTTTCTGCTCTTCTCTTGCTTCACTGCCTTTTCTCTGTATTTCGTCCTCCTCTCGGGATTTTGGTCCTTTCTCCCTCATCTCCCAAACTTCCTCCGACTTGACTGTGTATTCTGTCTCTATTCATGGCTTTTATCATTTGAACCCATGCCCGCTCAGTTCCTCTTCTGCCTCTGTCGATTCACCTTCTACAGCTGCGCTTCTTCTGCTCCTTGTCTCTTCGACTGGCCATCTGGCTTTGTGGCTCTCTTTGCATTACAAATGCATCATTGTTTATGAAACACCTACTTGCAGCGTGGCACAATGATCAGGGGCAGTTAGAAAGGAATCGGGGCCTTCCTTCAGGCAAAACCCGAAAATGGAACAAAATTCCAATACACAGAGTTTTATCGGAAATACTCTATCGGGCGCGAAATCCAGATTTCAAATTTTATGCAATCATGTCCCTTACTCTACTAGGTCCACACCTCGATCAATGATCACAATCGCATTGTTGTATGTGCATTGGCCCTTATATTGTTGTGATGCGATTCTCCGATGGCCAATCGCCGATCGCCGATCGCCGATATCGGTGCATCGCTATCACCCCAGTTGCATGTCACATAGCGCAATCGCAACGACCCGAGGGTTCTTTCCATATACAATGGAACATTGTGATGTGATCTCATCTCGCCGACGCTGATCCGCTGATCTTCCGATCTGTCGATCGCTCCAATCGCTGATTATCGCAATCGCATAATCACATTATCTCAATTGCCAAGTCTGGGGTCCCGATATCGCATACATGCTTGCCTCCGATGCGATGAGTCAGAGATCGCTGATCGAGGTCCTTCCACCCTAGCCTTAAGTCCGCTCTTTGAAACTTTTGTGATGCGATGTCTCCTTTTCCTGATCTAGGGCTCCCAGGGGCTACTTTTACCTCCTGCATAGTCTCCATGGGCCTCGGTCAGCGCGCTTTGACTGAGGTCCTCATCGCTCCACGCTGGCTGCCATTGCCACTGGTTTAGGGTGTTTTCAATTGCTGTTTTGGATTCTTTAGAGATTTGTTTCATCTTGATATAATCAAGGTTATTTGATAGTCGTTTATGGATCCGATTCGGGTCACCACATAGCGCTATCCCACCCTCCATTTTCTGATCGCCAATTAGATCTAAACCGTCAATCTAGATTCGCGATCCAATGGTTCATGATCCATCGCATTATCGCAATCGCTCTATTACAAGATTTGTTTCGATCAGTTCAATTTTCCAACCCGACATGCCTTCTGGACCTGATAAGAGTATAGGCCACTCTGTCTCAAATTTCACATCTGCTTTGTGGAGTTGTTAAGTGTTTTCTGCGCGATTTCTCAGTGTAATTGGGATTCGGCTAAGGGTCTTTGAATCTATGTGTTTAAACACAGTTCTTTGTCACAAACTAATCCTCACGTGACATGCATATATATGTAACAATAATTTCATGTGATACGGTCGCCATCGATCCTACAAGAATCGATGGTTGACCAAACTTGCACACGGAACATTCAAACTATCCACACGACCACACATGAACGCATAGCTCCAGCTCAACACACATACATTATATTACACACAATTACAGCTAAGGCATTCCAGCCTTAGTAACAGGTTCTCCCTTGACTACATTGTGAACGCTCTTGGTTTCACACGTTCTATCTATGACTCTCTAACTCTACTACTTTGGACATGCAGGTTCAATCACACACACACACACACACACACACCACAGATATATATATAAGGAAGCATTGCTGGATCGGATCACGAAAGGATCCAATCAACCCTTTAGTAAAAATCCCTTAAAGCTCTCATTACATGCATGCATACAACACATGGCAGATTCATTAATAAGTCTCCTCGAGACTTTATCTACTCCATCTTTTTCTCTCTGTTTTAAAATGGAAAAGTCCTTGTTTTTCTCCCCTGGTCCACGTCTTCCTCTTCACTCCTGCTTTGGATTCCTCCCTTTGACTAAGGGCACTGGATGTTCCTACATCAGACTCCCGAGGCACAAAAATTTATGACCTCCTGATCATATGCTTCTCCTTGTCCTTAGCAATTCTACCCACACCATTTCTTCAATGGAACTACCTTCATGATCTTCGTGAGCTACAACCAAACCTCTGCAGTAACAATCTCCTTCTACTGCATGATACCTCACCAAGCTCTCCTCACTTGGTCTTTTGGCATCCTTCAAGTTCTCTCCTCTGGAACCATATGAGCTAGTTCAGTCCATAGGGACTTACTCCATGTGACTTAGGGCTTGGGACTAAGGCTAGTAGTATTTAGAGCTAGTAGTGTACAGATTAAGACAGTCCATAATGCTTGAACTCCATGGAACTTAGTACATGGGACTAAGAAAAAGTGCTAAAGTGCTAGTACTGAAAGTCCATATGGCTAGTAGTACTTATGGCTTTCACTCTACGGAAATTACTAAGGCTAAAGGCTAGTGTCTGTATTTGCTAGTGAAACAGGGTCTTTTCTTAAGGGCAGGCTCTGACAACCAATTTTCATGTGGAAGCATTAGCCAACAAAAATAAGAGTAATTTGATAAAGAGGTCTTATGCTTTGTTGGGGTGGAACCAGATAGGTTGAGCACCTCCTTACTAGATGTATGATGTTGAGGGGCGGGACCATACAAGTTTGGTGCAGACACAATGTTCGCTTGGTGCAGATTCAAAAAAAGCTTCTCAGTTAACATTTCACCTTTGTCAAAACCTATTTTTGAGGGGTATGGGCTCATCCGCATATTGATTTTTTTTTCATGAACATAACCCTTTCCAGATATTTTCCTATGATCGGGGGATGCAATCAATTTTCTTTTAGGTTGGGCACCTTTATGCTTTCTTGCTTTGCAGGTTAGAAGAAAACACAAACAAATTTTACGCTTACTGGTGATCAATGGGAATAATTTATTTGGTAGGACAAATTCAAATATGATTTTGAAAAGGGGGAAAGTAAGCACGATATAAGTTGCTTAGCTTATTTTGTGTATGTATTCACGTATATAAATCATACCTCCATACTTGGTACACATTCTTGGGAACTCCATCTATAATGGAAAAATATAAAAAATAAAAAAACAAACATTTGAAGTGGCATGTTGGGTTTGCATGCAAGCAATGTGCCCCTTGACTCTGCCCAATACATTGAATTTGTATTCATACCTACAGGGTGCATTGAGATTTATAGGTAACTTGTCAAAATAGGCGATGTAAATGCAACCCACTGTAAATTAAACTCACTAACTAGTTGTGGAATAGAGGATAGAAAGTCGGCTAGTGGTTGAAAGAGAGTGTAGTGGTGAAGGAGAGTACTAAAAGTGAGAAGGTTTTATTTATGCATGTTTTGGTTCGAGTCATATTTAGTTCCTCTGCATATATTTTGATTTGTTTTTACATAAATATATGTATGTGCAAGCCATAACTATAGATCTTCTTGTAGACAGGGGTGAGACGAGTGAAGATGCAAAGAAAATCATGGAGGCTTGTGCGATTTTTCATTGTCGTTCCCAGTCTAGAGTAATTGGAGAGGCCATGCAAGCTTCCGGTTTCCTGTGTTTTCTGCTTTAACTTCTTTTTATAACAGAGAGCTGCCCAGTTCATGCAGGAACATTGTTAGTGCTGAGAGTTGAATAGGCTTGTCTTCTCTCCCTAATATGATTTATGTCCAACATCTAAGCGTCCTACAGAAGGAGGACCTCCTTACCATTGCTTCCCTAATGCAGTGCTTCAATGCTTGCCTAAACCAGCGTAGATATGGTTTTGAAAAACTACTTGGGCGATAAAAAACCTCGCTTTGACATCGTTAGTTGAGATGCCAGTTATTGAGACCCCTTTTCCCATGAGAATGGAATGCTTTCTCGCCAGATATATGGGCGTATAAGATGGGAGTCAAGCTATTGTATTTGTAACACAATCGATAGTTTTCTTGGGCTCCACTTCCTGCTCCATCATGCACAGGGTTGTGTATTTGAAAAATGAAACAAAGCTTGATAGCGAAATTAAATTAAGTCTTGGTAATTAGCTTTTGTTGCTCAGAAGATGCCTTAGCCAAGGAATTGGTTGGTCAGAAAGAAGGAATGTCATACAAAACTATGTTTTTTTGTTTGCATTTCTTTCAAATATAGTCTAGAGAGTGAATGTGCATGTTGTTTGTCACTACAGGCATTCTTTGCCATGTTTTTGTTGTTTCCATTTTTTTCAATATAGTTTGGAGTGAATTGGCATGTTGTTTGTCACTACAGGCATTATTTGTTGTGTTTTTGTTGTTTCCATTTTTTTCAATATAGTCTGGAGAGTATTTGAATGGACACGTTTTTTTTGTCATTACATGCATTCTTTATGGTCAACACAAATGCAACTGCACAGGCTTAAAGGAGGACATCTCCAAGAGTGAGGAACAAGGCTTAAAGAAGGACATCTCCAAGAGTAAAGAACGAGGCAGTTCAAGACCAGAGCCAACTTGAAAAACTACTGCTTCTTTTTAGTAAGGCAATTCCTAGTAAGTAGCTAAACTTTGTAGTTGTAGCTAAAAATGTAGAAAATTCATATTCGTTATCTTCTAGGAAATGAATATAGTGTACTTAAATGTGAGCTTGTATGTTTTCATGCATTCTAATCTCTTGTAACCCTGCAATCCTTGCAAGCAGAAATAGAAGCATTCTTTTTTAGTTTGAAAGTAGAAAGCATATATACCCTTGCTAGCAGAAATAGAAACATTCTCTTCAGAATTGCAAGTAGAAATAAAAGATTTATTTTCAAGTTTGAAACCATAAAGCAAAATATTCTTCAAAATTGCAACCAGAAATAGAAGCTTTCTTTTCAAGTTTGAAAGCATAAAATAGAAATACCCTTGCAAGCAGATAACATTTTCTTCAAGATTGAAAGCAGAAAGCAGAAATATTCTCGAGAAAATGTATTTCCAACATAAAAGTAATGAAATTCAAACCCTAAGGTGTGGTTTGAATTAAAGTTTGTGCTAATTGAAGTTTATTCTATATCTAATAGCTATAACATATTGTGAATAACTATAACATATTGTGATGCACGTGTGTTCACAGAGCAAACAAAGCAAACATACTATTCACCAAATGAATAGAATGAAAAAAAGAGTGTCATGTTTGTTAGCGTATACCTTATTCGAATTAAGTTGGAAATACAACAACAATAAATAGTTCCGAACTAGAGGATGCTTGCAGAAATACCTTTGCAAGCAGATAACATTTTCTTCAAGATTGAAAGCATAAAGCAGAAATATTCTCAAGAAAATGTATTTCCAAAATAAAAGTAATGAAATTCAAACCCTAAGGTGCAGTTTGAATTAAATTTTGTGCTGATTGAAGTTTTTGCTATATCTAATAGCTATAATATATTGTGAATAGCTATAGCATATTGTGATGCAGGTGTGTTCACAAAGTGAACAGACTAGTCACCAAATGAATAGAATGAACATAAGAGTGTTGTGTCTATCACCGTATAGCTTATTCGAATTAATTTGGACATACAACAACAAGAAATAGTTTTGAACTTGAGGATGCTTGGAAATTTCATAAAACAATCAACCTCCTCAAATGTTCACAGTTCACATTTTTATGTGAGACATACCACCCAAATCATCACTGATTCACATGCACATTGCCAACGCATACAAATAGCCACGTGGTCTAGTAGTTGGCCATGTGGTATGGCCTGACCTGCCGACATGTGTTGTGCCATGTCCATATTACATGACCAAGAGATACCTACAGATATTAGCAACCAACAATTTAAACATTTAATGTGAGTGAACTAATGTTGACATTAGTTTCGGTTTCAGAAATATGAATCAAACAAATCCCATTAACGATGATTTCTTTCTCCCGTGGAAAAAGTCGCACTTTCTTTATTGATAAAGAAACTGCGTTTTGCAGATGCGTTACATATACAATATTTAGGCCTGGCCTGTCTACCACCAAAACATTCAAAACTAAGTTTCGCCTCATGTGTGAGGCTTTTCAGAAAATAGTCTATGTAAATATTATGAAGCTCTTCGCAGAGAGCCCTTATTGTGCTGTAATATAAGGAAAATAAAACAGTGAATAATTACATATGGTCTTTCGGACTATGGATCCAAAAAGAAAAAAAATAAAATCTCATTATGTATTGTTCATGTTCCAAGCTCTATGAACGGCCTATGATAGTACTGATAGATGTCGCCATCTCTTTCCTCCACGATCAACCAAGTAGTGTCATCCCTGTGCACTGCCTCCTTGGATAAGATGTCAGCAATTGTGTTGTGTTCCCTGTACAATGTAGATGTGATGGCATGAGAAGACATCAAAATATGCTATGAGTCTGTGTTTTTCATCCAAAATATGTTTTAGAGAGTATGCATTGCAGTGAGTAGTTTTATTTATCCAATTGCATATGATTTGTGAGTCACCAAATAATTGTAAATGATGGCAGTTTTTGGATAATGAAAAATGAATGAGGTTTTTAGCCGTAATGAGCTTTGTAAAGTTGTTTGTCCCCCTTCCCAGTCCCATTTGTATTTTAAGTACATGGGATACAGACAGATGAAGGATAGCCCCCCCTCCGCATCCCACCTCTCGAGCTAATCCATCGAAATAAGCCCATGGATGAGCTGAGTTTATGACTTCTGGTGCTATGATCCTATGGGTCGATTGGTCTTCCTCTTCAGGTATGGAACTGTATTCGGCTAGCAGCCTGGTGGTAATGGAGGGCCAGTAGGGGGGTCTATGATGAAAAATGACTTGGTTCCTAACAATCCACATGGACCAACTAATAAGAAGTAGGATGTTTTTCTGTCTGACAGAGTTAGTTGTGCACCAGTTGTTCCATGCTTCAGAGAGATGAGGGCCCTGCCATTTCATTGCAGAAGTGATTGCACCGAGGAAGCCATTCCATAGTTCTTGTGTGCAGGGACATTTAAGAAAAAGGTGTTTGGTATCCTCATTGTCACTTTTGCAAAGATGGCACCAGAATGGCCCTGAGAAAGATATTTTCATCAAGTTGGCCCCAGTTAGGACTTTGTTGCAGAGGATGGACCACATAAGAAATTTTGTTCGAGGGGGCGCCTTTAACTTCCACATCTACTTCCACCACTATGCCAATTCCTATGGTTTGTGCCTCTCCATCAGTACTTGGTAGCCTATCTTGGGGGAGTAAATACCATGTTTGGCATGTGCCCAGATAAGCTCGTCCTTTCCCTCATTTATTATGATGTGGGCCTCCATCAAAGAATTTGTATATTGCACCATTCCTGCTGCCAACATCCAGGGATATTTAGATCGATGGCAGTTCTCCAAGCTTGCTAAAAGATGGTAGTATGTGCCTCATCTGCGATCTGATTAACGTGCACAATGCGATTGGCCTATAAATGTCCTCTCAGACCTTCAGTGAGTCTGTGAGTGTTTCCACATCCCACCCAGGGGTCTGTACCAATCGGTATCTTAGTACTTGATCTAATTCTCCATGTGAGGCCACTGCAGATGAGCTCCTTAGTGTTATTGACTTCCTTCCAGATAATAGAGATGTTATTCATCCGGGTGTCTTGTCTGATCCAGGCTTGCACACTTGATGGATGGATGTATTTGGACACATACCTTTGTCCAAAGACTATTGTTATTTAGCAGTTGCCACCCTAACTTTGCAGCCAAGGCTTGAGAGAAGTTATCCAACTTCTTGATGCCCCATCTTCCCCAGCGCTTTGGTAGGGCCAATGATTCCCAGCTCATCTATGCAAAAGTTCTCCCCGACTGATTCCCTTTCTACAAGAACTGGCAACATAAATTTTGTAGGCGAGACAGGATGCCTCTGGGTATCCAAGCCAATGTCATCCAATAAACTGGTGTGGCTTCTAAAATAGTCTTGATGAGTACCAATCTCCCCACCCTTGATGACTGGGAAGGGGGACAAACAACTTTACAGAGCTCATTACGGCTATCTCCACTTTTGATATGAGCCATGTCCAGTCGGCTATCTTGTATCCAAGGGGTTTTAGCCTATAGCCCAGATATCTCAACCCTTCTTCAATTGGCACTTTTGTAAAAGTAAATCTTTTGAGAGCAAAATGGATCTCGTGTTGAGAGCATCCGGTGGGAATAATTGTAGATTTTGCCTCATTTAAGACCATGCCTGTGGCTTTTAGGAAAATGCCAAGGGATCGGTGGAATGCAGTGGTGTCCCCAATACCCCCATTTAAGAGGATCAGTATGTCATCCATAAACAACAAGTGGGTGAGGGTGCAGTCTTCAGTAATTTTGATTCCCCTTATTTGCCCTAGTCTGCAATCCTCCCTGATGGTTCAGCTAAGGCCCTCCATGATAAGAAGGAAAAGTAAAGGGGAGAGGGGAGAGTGGGCATCCTTGTCTAAGTCCTCTTTCTGCATGGAAAAAAGGGGAGGCTGAGCCATTGATAAACACGTTGAAGGATACATTTGTGATACAACAAAGGATCCATTTGATGAAGGAGTAGGGGAAGCCAAGATGAGTTAGCAGCATACGAAGGTAGAGCCAGTTTACCCTATCAAAAGCTTTGGACAGGTCGATCTTCAGTATCATGCCTTTGAGTTTCCTGGTCTGTACAGAGTGGAGGAGCTCCTGTGCACTGCCAACGACCTCATGGATTTGTCTGTTTTGGAGGAATGCAAACTATTACGGGGAGATATGGGCGGAGAGAATGGGCTTGAGGTGATTTGCAATAATTTTAGCAATGATCTTATATATGCAGTTGCATAGAGAGATGGGTCTGAATTCATCAAAGGACAAGGGCTTATCAGATTTAGGGATAAGGGCTATAAACGTAGAGTTGAAGCTCTCCCACATTTTGCCCCTCAATCGACATTCTTCGATCAGTCGTAGAAGGTCTGTTCCCAGAATGTCGAAAAAAGCTGTGTAAAATTCGACTATCAATCCATCCGGTCCAAGGCTCTTGTCTCTTTTTAACCATTTGAGGGTTGCCTCCAATTCTCCTAGACTCACCTCCTTTGTCAGCTCCTGCTCCGCTTCCTCATCCACAAATCTGGGGGAAGTCTGTGCTATGCGCATTACCTCCGCTAGGGTGGCGGTTGAGGGCTCCTTGTAAATTCCTTTAAAGTGTGCACTTGCTAGAGATGCAAGTCCCCGGAAGGTGCTTACAGAGGTGCCATCCTCCTTCATGAGCTTCCAAATAGTGTTAATCACCTTTCTCCCATTTGCATGTCTGTGAAAAAACTTAGTGTTTTCATCTCCTTCTTTGAGCCAGATGGCCCGGTTACGAAGTCTCCAACACTCCTCTCTGTCTTTCAGTATTTGTGCCCTTTTATGGAGGAGGGAAACCAACTTGTCCTTCTGTTCTTGCGAGGTAAGTATCCCCTCCGAATCCTCCTCCATTTTAGCTATTTCTTCATCTGCTAATTTGAGCTGGTGCTCATCTTGTTCTTTTTTCCTCCTGGCCCACTCTTTTGAAAGCTCCTTCAGGGAATTCATGTTTCATGCAAACCCTTCTGCAATGAGGCCTTCTGTGCCCACTGGGTGGGCCTTCCAATAGTCACTGATTGCCTTCAAATAACTAGGATCCTTTAACCATGTAGAGTTGAACTTAAAGGGAGCTTTTGGCTTGTTATGGCCAGATTGTAGTTCCAAATAGATAGGCCTATGATCCGAGACCCCTCCCGAGCCAACCCACTGTCTGATGTGATAGCCTCTATTGACTAGAGCTTCACGGATGAGAAAACAGCCTAATCTTCTGGCCAAACTGGCCTCTCCAGTTCTATTGTTCCTCCATGTAGGCTGGATCTTTGCAATGGTAATGTCAATAAGGTTGTGGGAGTCCAGTAAATTCTCAAAGAATACCGACAGGGAGTCCATTTGAGCATTATGTCCCCATGACTCCGCATAGCCCATCGAGAAATTTAGATCACCTCCGAGAATGATATTATCTCCTAGTAAGGTGGAGGAGGTGAGCAAATTCCTCCAGAAAGCCTCTCGGTCTCGGCAAGGCCCACAGATGTTGAAGAGCCTTAAACAAGATTCCAGGGTCGACGAGTAGATGTCAACACCCAAAACCCCACTGCTCCCCAGACATTTAACAACTTAATAGAACGGTTGCAAAAGCCTAATGATAACCCCCTAATCTGCCTATCGCATCCAAAGAGTGAAAGGACCATTTGGGGAGCCAGGATTCTAGGAGGGGTGTGATGGAACTAGCAGGGCCAAGAGATTCTTATAGAAATATGATGTCAACAGGTTCAACAGATAACAGTCGTCTCAGGGCTAGTTTTTTCCCAGGGCTAGCCAGCCCCCTACAATTAAAGGAGAGGATTTTCATGGAGGGAGGGGGGAGGGGGCATCCTCTGCTCTAAGACCCCAAGGGATTTTAGTCTGTCTGCCTGAGACAATTTCTTCTCTCGCCCTATGTTTAGCCTTGGTGAGATGGGAAGGCCGACCACGGGGAAGCTTTGGGAGATAGGGGAAGGGAATGATCCCGAAGCTGGCCGCATCCTTGCCAAGTGAGCCGAGCTTAAAGCGCGTCGGATAGCAGTGGTCCGTGCAGGGAGGGGCATCTGAGGGGTAAGAGGGAGGGACTCCGAAAGAGTAGGTTGGGGAGGAGGGTCCACGGAGGGAGGGACCACCATGGGGCAATGTAAATTGGCGAAGGGATGCTGTGAGGGGAAGGGGGGGGGAGGGAGCTCATCGGACCGCCCATAGGGTGGGAAGTAATAACATGAGAATGCAATGTAGATGCCATAAGATTATCACAAGCAGAGATAACAGAATGGGAGATAGAAGGAGTCGTACCCATGGTAAAAGCCTCCCTTGAAGCCGCTCGAGCTCTCGTCAACGACGAAAAGGGTGGCTTGAGCGGAGCTTTTCCCCACTTCTTACTGGGACTTGGGTCAGCGTCTTCGATTCCCTCGGCTGCATCTTGTATCGGCTACCCCACTGACGGCTACACTTGTTGAGTTGGCTCCGAAGGGGCCTCATTATGTTGTTCATTTTCCCTTATCCTTTGTCCCCATTTAGGGTTCAGGGGGCAGTCCCTGTATACATGACCGACCTTATGGCAGCGCCGGCACCTATAGGGCACACCTTCATAGTCCAAAATTTGCTTTCTGGTAAAGTTCCTCCACTGGATAGTGATAAACTCTTGCAAGCCCCCTCGCGTATCCATGTGAACTAGGATGCGTGCATAGGACATCTTCCCTGTGACAAGGTAGGATTTATCCAAGCCCATGTACGAATCGAGCGAGTTCCCAATTCTCTTGAAAATCTCTTCTTACCAGAAGTGAGGGGGAAGCCCTGGCAACCTAACCCAGATTGGTCCTATCCCCAACTGTTCAGATTCTGGATCGAACATTGGTGACCATCACTTCAAGTGGACCAGAGCTTGGTCGAAATGCTAGTATGAGGATATTACCCAGTTTGTATGGTTTGGCTGAGCAAACCTGAAGGCGAACCAACCCCGCATGAATTTTTGTATGGTGGGTAGATCTGCAAGTCAGTGGACCCAAACCTTGATCACCCAAGCCTTTAGTATTTCAACTGGGTAGTTCCTGCCATGAATCCTTCCAACTAGGACCCTATCCGCGATATCCATGGATTCCACCAACTGAATGTCTTCCTCCAGCCGCAGGATGATGTCGTCTATCTTCGATCTGAAACACTTAGCCTTCTTCAGGGGCCTCACCTCCTCCGATAGTGGCACCCTCGTGTCCAAGTTGCTTTCAAGGTTTGAGTGATCCTCAGGGCTGAGTGGAGGGGACGATTGAGGCACGCCCGTGAGGTCCGAAGGGCTGTTAGGATTTCCAGAGAGGGGTTCAGGACTGGGAACCAGAGTCGGCGGTACTGAATGCGGGGGAGTTGACGAGCAGTGCAAAATGGGGGAAGGTCTGCTTGAGAGGGGAATGTAAGGAGGGTCAGCCCATGACTCTGGGAGGTTAGGGTTTAGGCAGCCCGAAACAAACCCTAACGAGGACGGGGAAGCCAATGGGGTGGAGAGGGATGGCCAGGTAGGGGGAACGTCCGGTAGGATGACCGGGCGACCAAACAGCCCTGAGATCGGAGGTAGGTCAGTAATGGCCTCGTTCAACTCACAACTGAACGAAATATGGTCTGCCCTTTCAGAATGCGGCAAAGTCTAGACCGAACCTTCCTGCAAGGGATCCTCCGAATAATCTGTGATATCAAGGTCCATTGTTGTCTCGGGAAAGCTAGCGCCAGCTGCCTGTAACCGACAAGGAAAGGTGATAGTGAGGGGGAGGCAGCCGTAAACGGAGAGTCATGGTAATGGTAAAAACCGACGCAGTAAACCACAGTAATCCCTCTGCAGGCTAGGAGATCAGGGTTAAGGAGGGATGCTCGTAGCCCTGGGACCAGACTATGTGGTAACCCTCGCACCTGCCATCTGCTACAACAGTCTGCCTCCACGTCCGGTCAACCATACTCACCATCGCCATCATGCTTCAGAGCCATTGCATTACAGAGGGGCGGGCTCCACCATTAACCATGATATTATAGCCTTTTGCATCATATTTTAGCGTCTTTGCCTTGGGAAGAGGCCAAATAAGATGATCAAAAATCTTATTGGTGGTCAAAAACAAATAAGATGATAAAAATCTTATTGGTGGCCGAAAACAATGTCTCCATTTGATAGGTTGAATCACCCTACTCCTTGGAAACAAAGTGAAATAAGGAGACTAAACTTCAGCTTAGTCTTCAACGTCTTGCATGGATTAATGCCATCGCTTAAAAATCGATTACTATTAGTCCCATGCCGCAGATGGCAGGGACTAATAATAATTGGAGTATATGAATTTTGTCATAACTCAAAAAGTAAATTACATAGGGTTTCCAACGATTGTGATGTATAACTGCTTCAAAAATGTTAGTAACTCTATTGGCCTCATCTTGCATGAAAATATCACATTCTAGAGTTGGATCAAATATCTGAATCCAATCCACCAAGGTTCATATAAACTAGGTTATGTTTTCCCCTGAAGTATAATCACATCTTGGTTGTGTATTATTATGAATACTGAGTTGATACTAAATGAAATGACATGTCAAAAATTGTCTAATAGTAGAAAACCTATCAACTTACCCAACTTAAAATAAAAGTTCATCTGAGAAATGACCCTGCCATGTAATGTCCCATAATACTAATAGATAAATAGATAAATAAATAAAATAATATAATATTAAAATATAAGTAAATAGTCCTCATGGGGTAGCTCAAGTGGCAATGGCTATGGAAATGAAGTCTCACCGAACCGGAGATCTTGGGTTCGATTCTTGTGCTACCCTACCCGGAAATGGGGTGAATAATGGACATGTAAAAACTTGAAAATGAGAAGGTCCTACCAAGCTTACAAAAAAGAAGTAATAATATAACATAAAGATTTGGTTAAAAAATAGCAAAAAAATAAATAAAGAACTATAGTAACAAATAATAAATAATAAAGAAATTAATAATAGTAAATAATAATAATAATGAAGAAATAATAATAATAAATAAATAAAAATAGTAAATAATAAACTGAGTTCTTAAATATATTAAAAAGTAAATTATAAAATAGTAAAAAAGTAAGTTAACCAAAAATGATAATATAGAAGAGTTAAAAAATTAGCGAAATTTTTTTATTTTTATTTTATTTATATTGTTATTTTATTATTATTATTTTTATTATTAGTTATTTATTTATTTTTTTTATTATTTATTTTATTTTTTTCTGAATAAGACTATTTCTATTAATAAGAAAAAAAGAGGTATTTACAGGGAGGTCGCAACCTCAGAGGGGGTGTGAACCAACCCTCGACAGCAGTATCTGGAGATTTTTTGCCAAATTGGGAATAAAACAGAATCCAGAAAGGAGTAGTGGTACATGGATAGAAGATCCCTCTACTATAATGATATGAGCTGCTTCTAGTTAACCTCTCCTTACAAGACAAAATTGCGCTTAAGAGAACGATTACATCATCAGGATTCTGCGGCGAAAATGCGCACAACAGACTTTCCAAAAAAGTGGTGACAGCCACCAGAGTTCCAAAAAACCTTGATAAGGTCGGGATATGAACCAACAGAAACTTGCAGCATAACCAGATTATAAAAAAAGACAGTAACAGAGGTTCTGAAATCAAAACTTAGACCTTTGAGTCGGATAAACCAGATTGCGTAAAGGAGGCAGTTAATCATGCGGGGTTTGAGGGTAAGTGTCCTGCTCAGCAGGCTTGCTTAGTGAGGCGACCCAGGTTACAAAGCCTGCTTCTTCAGTGCCTTCCGCGCCATCCTCAGTAGGAGTTACTAGATGAAGAACTCCAAAATCATGTTGTACAGGACCACAAACCAGAGCGTCTTCCTGAGTCGAAATCCTTTGACGGGTGGTATCCTCGGCAGCAGGGGAGTCCTCTTGCATGTTTTCGGCAGTGAGCGCTGCTCCTTCCAATTCTCCCTGAGCTAGACTCTCCTCCGGAGATTGAGTAGATGAGGAGATAGTCAGGTCATCTCGCTGTTCTGCCTCTTCTGCCATCAGAATGGTAACAATGGTAGTTACCACTAGCCTGTTCAGTCGACTACGGAAGGTGAAACGGGAGGACTGAAAGGAGGTGTTCGGGATCTGGCGGGTTGGATTGGGGGGGGGGGTGTGAAGACGAAGAAGCAGAAGAGATGGGAATAACATTCTGAGATGGGGAGAGCGAGGCTCGACCTCTGGGAGCCGAAGAATCCCCTCTGCGCGATATTCCTCTGCATCGAGGCATTTCAATCACTAGCCTACGACTGGGAGAGCCGAACAGATGAGTATTGAGGAAGGGGAGACGTGAACTGAGGACGCCAGGGGAATGAAACCTGAGAACAGATTTGACAGCGCTCAGAGATAGGAAATGCCCAAGGTGGGGGAGGAGCTGGGTCGCTTTAAGGCTGTGAGTCCTCATCGCTGGCCAACTAAGAGACGTAAATGCCCCTGCGCTCAACTGACAACCATTAATGCTGGACTGAACCATTTTCACATCGCTCAAGAACCCAAAATCTAACTTCTACTGTGTGATCTGCATTCATAAATGCGAACGAGTGTGCAGCCAGCTGCCGTGAGGGCACTATGCATACTGGGTATGCGTACGAGGAGCACTTGCATCCGGGTAAAATTAAGCGAAATATTAAATTAAGTAAAACTTAAAATAAAGAAATAAATGTTGCATGTTGACACATGGAATCTCTGCATGCGGCCCCCTTTCCATTTTTTGGTCTTTTTGATAGATGACGAGGAAGATGAGATTCATATTTCCTTCATCCATTCTCTTGGGAGAAAAGTGTTGGGAGACAAAGAGTTCCCTAATAGTAGTACGTTGATTGAAGGCTCGGGGATGGCCAACTGTAGAAATATTACATGCAACTGAGCCTATGCTTGGGTGGAGAGTCGTCCCCAAAATCTTTGTTACAGTTAGCAGAATTCAAAGAGCATTCAATTCCAACAACACAAGTAAGGAATAATTACATGTTGATTATAAATCACATAATTAGTCTCTTTAGTTGTATATTTAACTTGTGGGATGTTACATATGGTATCAGAGTGAAATTACAACTTATGAGACCTATAACCCTTTATCATATTGTCTATAAAATTAAAAATATTTAGATATCAATAAATAAAAAATTAAAAATTATAAAAAAAAGCGTGCCTAATTAGCTAAATATATAATTATAATTATATTATAAATAAAAATAATATTATATATTATTATATATATATTCCAACAATTTGAACGTTTGTTATAAAACATCCAATGAAAACTAAATATTTCATTGAAAAGAAAAGCCCCAGCAATACATTAAACTCCAAACTCTTATAAACGTACGGAAAAAACAAAACACGTCGTTATTGTCATATTTCAGATAAATTTCTATGCATATGTTTTCTGTATATAGTTGTTTAAGTAATGATTGAGCGTTTCAGATAACTTTTACTTTTATATGACCATGTAAATTCATGATTTTTAGTCGTTATCCTTCCCTGCTCCCTTGTTGGGCTGTCCTACATAGGTAAAAGGGAAAGTAAGAAAAAAATTTGTTTAAATTAAAAAAATGAATGTGATAAATAGGTTGATGGGTAATAAAGAGTTGTCCATAATAAAATTCTATTTAATTTATATATTTAATGTAGTTTATAAAGTATATTAATTTTCTTTTGGATTGTTTTTTTTCTTCATTCTTTTGATATCAATCAATTAAAGATTTAAAAAAAAATTGAAGAGTTAGAAGTATAAGTTGAAACAGAGTTAAATTTGCAATAAAAATAGTTTACAAAGTGCATTAATTTCATTTTGTATTTTGTTTTTTAATTTTTCCTTCATTCTTTTTACATTAGTCAATTAAAGATTTTTAAAATTTGAAAGTTCTAAGTATAAGTTGAAACATAGTTAGATTTGCAATTTTTCAATATCAAGTTATCTCATAATAAAAAAAAAAAAGTTGTAATTTTATTGGAGTGGTTTATTAATTGAAGGGAAATGAATAAAGTTGGTAAGACAAGAAAGGATACGATAACGATATATGTTATTATTTTTATTTCATGTTAAATGGTAGAAATATAGTAAGTATGGTTTAGATAAGCAAAAATAATTTTATCATTAAAAATAAATAAGATGATGGTGATTTGTATTTGGTTATTTTGATAATATTTTTTATTTGGTTCTTTATTAAATGATTTATCATAAAAAAAATTCCTTTAAATATTCCTTTGACATTTTAGCATCTGCTATGATGCCTAATAAAATAGAAGGGAGAATGATAGGAGAATACATATGTAAGTTCTAAAAATCATGTAATAAAATCAAATATAAGTTGGTCATTTATTAATATTTGAGTACCTCTAATATGATAATGAGTAAGAGTTAATAGTGGTCATGGTTGAAAACTTGTAAATGGGCTTAATAGTTTTAAAACATTTGATAAGAAGTGTAACATAGAAAAAACTATATTAATCATGTTTCTTGTGTCTCTAGAAAATAAGCATGACTTTCTTTCTGAGTATATATGCTTCAGTGGTTCTTTTGTCTTGTATAGCTCTTGAGGGGCTATGCGACCATCTTGAGGAGGCCAAGTCCCTAATATTGTAGGCCACGTTCTCGATAATGGATTAGGATGCCAAAGTCTAGTGGGGGTGTAAAGACTTCTATGCTTGGGGATGCGCATCTTAGTGAGTGTGGAGGGAATGGGCCAACCTTTCGAGATGCCTGGAGTAATACTGCATGGAATATTGAGTCGGGTGTCTGCCTTGGGGTAGATGAGGTCTGAGTCAGGTGCTTGGGGCCAGCCTTGGGCTATGGTACAAACCGATGAGGCTTATGTCTGGTTCTGAAAGTAGGAAAAATGACAAAGATTCATTGGGATTTCCCTTGTGTTGTGGAAACTTTCGATGCCTGCTGGTTATACTAGTCCAACGGAGGGTGTAGGAAAACGTGAAATAATAAATAATTAAATAAATAAAATGTTAAATGATTCAACTTAAATTCGGGACGAAGTTCCTCAAAGATGAGAAGTATGTAATGTCCCATAATAATAATAAAAATAAATAAAATAAAAAAATAATATAATATTAAAATATATTAGTAATAAATAATAAAGAATAAAGAAAATAAATAATGGTAAATAAATAATAAATTATAAAGAAAATATAATAATAGTAAATAAATAATAGTAATGAAAAGAGAATATAAATCATAATAAAATTAAAGTAAATTCCATAAATAAACTAGAGTTCTAAATAAATATATATATAAAGTAACTATAAAAATGTAAAAATAAGTTAGTTAACAAAAAACAAAAAGAAAATAAGAATAAGAAAGAGTTTAAATTAATAGAAATATTAAATAAAGAAATAAAAGTTGTGTGTTTGAACACATGGAATATGTGCATGCAGTCCTCTTTTCTATTTTTTGGTCTATTTAATGGACGACGAGGAAGATGAGAAGCATAATTCATTCACCGTTCTATTGGGAGAAATGTCGTAATTCTTCTTCATAATAAGATAAATAATAATAATAATAATAATAATATAAATAATTAAATAACAAGAAAATAAATAATACAATAAATAAAAAAATAATAATAGTAAGATAAATAATAAATAATAATTAAAATAATAAATAACAATACTAAAGCTCTAAATAAATATAAATATAAATAAACAAAAAAATAGTAAAAATCAGTAAAGCTCTCAAAAAGTAAAAACAAAAGAAATAAAATAAAAAAGCAATAAAAATCAGTAAAGCTATCAAAAAGTAAAAAACAAAATAAATAAAACAAGAAAACAGTAAAGTTGCATGTTGACACATGGAGTGTGTGCATGTGGTTCCTCTATTTAATAGATGGTGAGGAAGATGAGAGACATTCCATTATTCCATGATTCCATCATCCATTCTCTTGGAGAATAGTGTTATGAGACAAAGGATTTTGTGCAATTGAGCCTACGGTTGGGTGGAGAGTCGTCCCCAAGACTTTGTTGCAGTTAGTAGAATTCCACTAGTGTACAACCCCGAAATCACCAGTGAGAAACATCATCGCCACAGGTAAGTTGTCTCTACTCATCTTTATGAAAATTTGATGTTAATTAGTTGATAAATTGCATGTTGAATATAAATCACATGATTAATCAAATTAATTACTTGTTTCTATTTCGGGGCTATTACAAGTGTTGTGAGACAAAGGATTCCCCGACATTGGTACATTGATTGAGGGCTTAGGGGGGCCAGCTGTAGAAATATTACGTGCAACTGAGCCTACGGTTGGATTGAGAGTCATCTCCAAAATCTTTGTTTCGGTTAGCAGAATTCAAAAAACATTCAACTCCAAAAGCACAAGTAAGGAATATCGTCGATACAAGTAAGTCGTCTATCTTCATGTTTTTCGAAATTATATGCTAATCAATTGAATAATTTCATGTTGATTACAAATCGCATAAGTGATCTAATTAATTGTATATTTAACTTGTGGGATGTTACATATTTAACTTCTCAATCCTTAAAACTTATATTTATTTTTATATTATTTATTATTATTATATTCTCTTCATTATTTATTATTTATTTACTATTGTTATCTCTTCTTTATTATTTATTACTATTATTATATTTTCTTTATTGTTTACTATTTATTTACCATTATCATCTTTCTGTCTTGTTATTATTTATTTACTTATATTTTGATATTATATTATTTTTATTTTTATTATTATTAGGGGAAATTACATACTCCTCCTCTTTAAGGGACTTTGCCTCGAAGTTAAGTTGAATCATTTAACATTCTATTTTTTGTAGTTATTTATTACATCACGTTTGCCCTACACCCCCTACTGAACTAGTATAACCAGTGGGCATCGAAAGTTTCTACAACGCCCTAGAAATGTCAAGGAATATTTGTCCTTTGGTGGCCTGTGGGTCCTCAAGTCGAGTCTTGACATCACTATACAAGATCACATTCTCCTTTACTTATTTTTCCACAATGCTAGTTGTTAACACTATTAGTTCAACGTTGTATCATTTTCTTTCCCCTTTTTAAGAGGAGATGTCCTCGAAACAAAGTCATAACATATTGAATTCTATTCTATAGGCACTTTAAATATATTCCACATCAACTTTAAATATTTTCCACATCAAATTCCCAATTCTTTATGGATTGCATATCTTACTAATATTTTCCCTCAGATAAGAAAATATGATAATTGATAAACATTACCTCCTTTCATTTATATCACTAAATTCTCATTTCCAAATTACATAATTCCTAGTAGTAATCATCACCCCATAGTCTCATTATAAATAAGTTTGAACAATTTGTTGGTTGATTGGTCCTCATCTCATTGGGATATAAAAAATCTTAAAACACTTCAACCTTCCAATATTTTGTTAAATTTCCACAATGCATCACTCTAAATGGTGTGCCTCTTAAGAAGTGCAAACATAAATATCTTAGTGACAATGAAATTCCTATAGTTATTTTTTAATGCGACCTCTTTAAGATACACATAACTTACATTAAGTTCAAAACAATCAATTTGTACATAATCCACCTTAATTCACTCAAATATGATTTTCCACACCTCACATGTAACTTGGAAAATTTAGCCTATTATTAGTCTCAAATGTTACTTCGTATTGTATGACCTCTTCCTAATGTTAATAGTTAGGATTTCATTACCATTCTTTCCTTCTTCAAAAGGTTACATCCTTAGAGAAAAATCAACCAACAAACTATCAATATTCACCATGAATCCAAAATTTCAATCACTCCATCTTACTTAACCAACTAATCCACATCATTATTACTAGGTTTCTATTTATTCACTTCTCCTCCAATGTAAGTAATCAAATATGTTCTCAATCCTTGCATCTTTTCTTCTTTTATTTCATCTTCTCTTATTTTTTTTTTTTATATTTAATATTCAAATAAATTCTTTATCAATTATTAATTTACACTCAAATTTCTTATTAAATCAAATACCACACTCATAAATGTTATAAATAATAATTTTCTAAACCTTCATACAATGAAATATTACAACGTATTTCTAATAAATAATAAAATAGAATAATAACTTATCAATCCTAAGATAATCTTAATATTAACTAAAGAAATTCAACCTTCATTACCAGTTCAACATAGTACTTTAATAATAATTAAACAAATTCAAACTCTGTCATCCAGTTGATGAAATGGATGAAGCCACATCTTATAAATTTCTTCCCAATCTTTAAAACTTCTATTCATTTGTATATTTATTTATTATTATATTCTCTTCATTATTTATTATTTATTTACTATTGTTATATTTCTTATTATTTATATATATTATTATTTTCTTTATTGTTTACTATTTTTTACATTATTTATATTATTTATTGTTCATTATTTATTTACTTATATTTTGATATTATATTATTTTTATTTATTTATTATTATTATTAGAGGATATGACAGGGACTAATAATAATTGGAGTATATGAAGTTTTTCATAACTCAAAAATGAAATTACATAGGGTTTCCAACAATTGTAATGTATAACTATTTGAAAAATGATAGTAACTCTATTGGCCTCATCTTGCACGAAAATATCACATTTTAGAGTTGGATCAACTATTTGAATCAATCCACCAAGGTTCATATAAACCGGGTTACGTTTTCACCTGAAGTACAATCATATCTTGGCTCTGTATTATTATGAATACTGAGTTGATACTAAATGAAATGACAGGTTAAAAATTGTCTAATAGTAAAAAACCTATAAACTTACCCAGATTAAAATAAAAGTTCATCTAAGACATGACCCTGGCATTTCTTTGTTATTTATCATATAGTCGTACCATTATGTAATTCTTGAAATGCCATATAATTGTGCCTTTGTCAATTTTAATGTTATTTGATGAGACTTTTTTTTGTCACGAGATGTAGCCATCTCAATTACTTTGGAATCGTTTAACATATATAGAGGATAGACATCTCAATTTTGATTACAATGTTGTTAAAGCATTATCCAAATGTCCAGATATTTGGGGCATCTGGCATTTTCAAATTGGGGATGTTGTTGCTAATATGTCTAGAATCTAGAAATTATTTAAATACCCATTCAAACATCTAAATTCCATATGATTTTGATAGGTGGAACCCTATAGTGTGGAACCTTGCACATAGAGTAACTCTAATGGTAGAGTTTCATAACTCATTTAGGATCTGGAAAAGCTATAGAAAAATACTTAAGCAAAAATAAGAACCTAGATTCAGATGCCAAGTAGACAAACAAGTGGTAGTGTTGTAGAGTCCACTTAGGACAAACCCCTCAACTGTGCAACTACCTGGATTTGATGTGGATGTGACATGTCACATGATGTGTCTTGGTGATGTGGCTTGCTGGCATGACATAATGACTTATCATGATGACATGTTGTATGGGGGATTGTTTTGTTAATGTGGTAGCGTGATGTGGTGTACATTGTGGTAAGTGACATGACATTTAGGAATGTGAAAGGAAAGGTTTTATTTAATTGACATTTTCAATATTTTTCGAATGGTGGATTCCAAATATCTAGATGTTGACTTGTTGTTGCGGCATAATTGCCTTATCTGAATATTTTATAATCATAGGACATCCAAAATCTAGGATATTAAGAATTGCCCTTAAACCATATTATTAATTTTGGTAGACAACTATATAAGATACTAGAGGTAGCCCTACCTATTTCCATTTCTTTAATATTTACTAAGCAATGCAATAAGGTCATCTCCTATAATGGGAAATTGGTCTTCTTCCTGATTCATTGTCAAAGTAAGGAGAATATTGTGGCCACATCTATGGCCCCCACACAGGAGTAGCATAAGAAAGTAGATAAGGTCATTGAAGAATATAAAGACATCTTCCCCTTAGCCATGGGGTATCTCTGCACTATTAGGTCAAACATTCTATCGATCTGACCCTCGACGGACCTCTACCTAATGGGGCATTCTACCGTCACACTCTTCTAGAAAATGAGGAAATCAAGTGGTAGATCCAAGAACTGTTACAAAAATTCCACATCCAACCAAGTTCCTCACCCTATGGAATACCAATTGTACTCGTGCAAAATAAAGATGGGACCTGGAGACTTTGCATTGATTATTGGGCTTTGAAAAAACTCACAGTTACAAACAAGTACCTAATTCTCTAAATTGACAACCTTATTGACCAACTTAGGGGGGCCAAGTACTTTAACAATATTGATTAAAGTCCCACTATCACCAACTCACAATGGTCCGAACCAACTAATGTGGGGAAGACAACTAATTTCAAGTTGAAGGAGGGTCTCTTTGAATGATTGGTCATGCCCTTTGGTTTGAAAAATGCCCCAGCAACTTTCATGAGGTTGATGGATGACATTTTTTATCCTTTCACCAACTCTTTTGTGGTTGTATATCTAGATGATAATCTAATCCTTAGAAAGAGTTGGGTAGAGCACTTGTAGCATATTCAGCAGGTCCTTCACATTCTATGACAACACAAGCTATCTAATAACTTTGAAAAATGTTCATTTGGCATGGAAAAGGTCTAATATATAGGATACATTATTGATGAGAAAGGTGTGCATGTGGATCCAACCAAGATCCAAGTCATTCATAATTGGCCGACCTCAATGAATCTAACAGAGATTAGCAACTTCTTGGGCCTTACTAATTTCTACCAAAGATTCATGTTGGGGTTCTCTTGTATTGGTTAGCCCTTAAGTCAAGTTACTAAGGGTGGATCAAAATCAAAGTTTTTTTGTTCTGAGTCACAACACAAGGCATTTGAAGAATTAAAACATGGTCTTTTCTCTGCGCCAATCCTTAACCTTCTAGACCTTCAACATCCATTTGAGATTGAGACAAACACCTCTAACTCTGTTATTGGTGCAATCCTCAAAAGAACATACACAGTGAGACACTCTCTAATACTTTCTAGAGATTCTTGATCTATGATAAGTAGATCTATTCCATTGTGCAAGCTTGATGGTAATGGAAAAAATATATTTTAGAGAAGGAGATGATCATCTACATAGATCACAAGTCTCTTCAATTTATGTAGACAAAAAGGAAGTTATAGAATGGCCACCATCATAAATGGTCCACATACCTACAAAAATTCCACTTGAACATTAAATACAAGAGGGGTAGCACCAACCACATCACAAAATGCCTCATTTGAGCCTCGATTGTGGCATTGATCACAATTCTCAATTATTTTGTGCATTGGACCTATAGATGGACACAACTATACAAATTTGACTCGAAATTTGTTCGACATACTAGATGTTGATGACAGGAAAGTAAGTTCCATACTTCCACCTCAAGGATGCAATTTGTGCTACCTTGGACACCTTTGTGTTCCTTTAATTGAGCTCACCAAGTTAATCTGGGAGGCAAATTACATTTGCATAGCAAGGAACTTTTGTGGCGATAAGATAATGGCAATACTATAGAAGTATTTTTATTGGCTGAAACTTTGACAAGATGTTTGAAAGTATATTAGGTCTTGCACCACCTGCACTATTTCCAAACCAACCATTAAGAAGCAAGGCATGTACACCCATTTTCATACTACTAGCATGCCTTGGGAATCCATCTCGATGGACTATATGTCTAGCATCTGAGTAGCAGATTTTCAGCTCATCCCTGAAACAGAATCTTTGAGGAATCCCAAGGGAATCTAAAAGATTCCTTGAGATCCGAATTTTCAATTTCTCAGAATTCGATTTTGGACAGTCGATTCAACACTATTTGATGCCACAAATCTGATGGTGTATTCAGATTTGTCTTTCTCCCATTTGTTCTTATAGTAACTTTTCTAAGTGCCAGTGCAGATGTCCATCTTCATGTGCGAACAGTCTTCTTCTTGCGATCGACGCTGTGAGATTGATGTTTCAGCAAGCTTCAGAACTTTGACAGCCTTTGCTTCAGATGGCCCTTGGTGGTGAGGTATATGATGTGTTCATGTACTTCTTCTTTCTGCATTATGTTGTACAAATCCATGATTGATGTTGATGTAGGTTCTTGTTTATTACATGTTGTCATGATTCCTTACTTGATTTGATGTGGAATCTTTCTATGTGATGTACTTTCTGTCATAAATATTTATGTTATGCTTTGAGATCCCTTGTTGTATGTTGTTGGGATACTCTTGTTGTCGTCATGCATGTGTTTTGCTTTGACATCCCTTTTGTGCCATGTTGGCAGGATGCACACCATGCATGTTTTTGTGTCATACTGATAGGAGTCTTTTGATTGAGAGTTCTAGCTGTGGAACATCTCTTAGAGCCACCCCTGCATGAGGACATTATTCCTTGTATGATTGAGACATCATCTATGTGTACATCATCTTTATTGACAACACATAATGCAGCGGCCTACACCATCTTGACACTGGGGCCCGGAGAAGTAGTCCCTCCTGTACGAACTCCGTTATCAACAACTTTTGTTTTCATGTGCTGATGATTATTATGTTCCTCTTCCTTATAGTCTGTAGCTGTATTTATTAATGTTCTTTTAAAATGCAATTTAACACATCACGAAAGTAAAAGGTCTTGGAAGGGTCCTTCTTCACACCCGGACCTGGATCAAGTGGTATCGGAGCGGTCTTTACGTGTATGTGAATTGCAGTGTGAACAATGGAACCTACAATGACAGAGAACGAAAGAGAAATGTACGAGACGATGGTCAACATTTCCAAGAGAGTGGAAATCATGTGTGAAACTCTACATAAAGAGACAGAGGAAAAGGAGCGATTGCAGCTTCAGTTGCAAGCCATAGAGAAGGCCATGGAATAATTGAAGCAAAACAAACATGATCTTCAAACAGAGAATGATGAATTGAAGATGTGTCTACATGAAGAGAAAGAGGAAAAACAAAGTTTGTTATGATAGCTGCAAGCAAACGACGAGGCCTTGGAAAAGCTGCAGCGTGACCCATGCGAGGTAAAAAGTAGTTCTCCATCTTCATGTATGTTTCCTGATAATGATTTCGTTGTGTTTGAAAATCACACCACAGGAAATGGCTCCAAACTGCTGAAGAGAATGGGATGTGAAGGAAAAGGCTTGGGCGTTAATGGCCAAGGCATTGCCAACCCCATCAAAGTAGAGGAATTACCCCGTCAAGCAAGACTTGGGTATGTTAGGAAAGAAGTTGGGGAATGCACTGAGACATTTAGCGAACCACCAATGACGGATGATGAGTAGCCCTCATCAGTTCTTTCCAAATCGAAAGAGAAGGTAAAAGATGTTGATTTCCTTTCGATTTCATCTTCTCATAATATGATGTCTGTTGGAGATTTGGAGATCCCGATTACAGGGACAAATATGAGGCTCCTTACAAAGATAAGGCATGAGGAGAAAAAACTTGGTGCTAACAACCAAGGCATCACTCAACCTTTGGAGGCTATGCATGAACCTCGATTTGCAGGCTCAAGATACACTAAAGGAGAGTGCTCAAAGGTGTCTGAGTTGTCCGAGACTTCATCGAGGAAAGAGAATGATGGGAAAACATCCCCATCATCCCATGGCAGTTTCCATCACAGGGAGAGAGCTGAGGCAAGCTCTCATCGCCATGCTAACATCAGAAACAACAAAGGAAGGTATAATCACTTTCAATCTTCGAATGTTCATTTTGATTATGATCATGTTTTTAATTATGAACGAAGATCAAGGCATCGAAAAACATGTAATTTTTGTGGCTTACCTAACCATACTTTTTCCAAGTGTTGGAAAAGAATGGCATCACTCATGAGGCGTGAAAGACCCTCTCAACAACATGAAAAGAAACAAGTTAAGCAGATATGGAGGAAGAAAGCCTACTGCAGCCATTGTGACAAAAATGGCCATCAGAGAGCCACTTGCTGGAAGCTCCATCCAAAGCAACGCCTTAAAGACAAAGCGTCGGTGCGTGAACCAGGAAGAGAAATTGTTTGACAATCAAAATCGCCACAAGGAGGCGACCCATTCACCTTGATCAATGAAAAATGGTTTTTAGACATGCTGTCATTTCATGGTCATTCTTTTGTAAATCATTTGTAACATTTTAAAGTGTAAAAGTGATGATGTGTTTTCCATCACTTGGTCAGCAACAATAATGTCTGGTCATGTTTTGAGTTGCATGTTAAAAATCTGAAAGTGATGTTATGTTTCCATCACTTGTCAAAACAATAGTGTTTGGCCTTATGTATGTAAATCATGCGTTTCAGTGATAATGTGTTTTCCGTCACTTTTTGAAGCAACCATGATGAGTTGGCCTTGTTGTCATAACTGGAGTATTGCATCCATCTTGTTGTAAACTTGTCCCCCGAGTATGTGTTATAAACTCATGGAAAGTGTGGGACATTTGGGTCATTAGTTAGTTCATTCAAAGCATGTAATTTGCAAACAATGTACTGCAGGTTGCAGAGGGCAGGGCTCATCGTTCAAGGCTTTGAAGAACAAAGGTGAAGGAGATGGAAATGAGACCTTTTCAGGACGCTTGTGATGTAGACAGGGTACAAAGAAAGTTGCAGATTATTTTCCATGCTTTTGGAGGACCAAAAGCTCCTCAGTGGGGAGGATTGATCCAGGTGGATCTTCAGGAACACACACAGGACAAGGAGGACTCAGGGATGCTTAAAAATCAAAGTCACTGGAATAACATCGACCTAGGACCATAACATAGATCTCGTCTTCCTAATTGTGGCGGTGTGAATGGTTGTCAAACCGAGCTTGTATGCAAAAGATAGAGGTCTTCAAAGTTTGACATGACAAGGGAAAAAGTGGGGCCCATAGTGTGCCACATTGCATCCCCATCAGCACGTGGGACCCACATGGCAGCCCATCAGCCACTGACACATGGCAGTCCGTCGTTGGCCTTTTAAAACTATACCAGAAACAAAAATCATTTTGGAGTTAAAACCATATAACAAAAATTATTTAATATAGTTATTAACTTAACTATATAAAACAATAAAACAAAATTATATAACTCACATTATAAAATCAAAATCCATATATTAAACAAAACACACAATATATAAGAATATGGTTATGGTCTCCAAAACCTCCGTTACAATGGAGTATAAAAAGAAAAGTCACATGTATGGAGTCAAACATATGTCGATGAGTTTAATCATAGGGTGGTTATATAAAAGTTAAAAATATTATAACAAACTCCAAAAAGCTGCAAACAAGCCTACCAAAGTCACGTTGAAGGTTATGTCATGTGATATTAAAAGGGTATGGTTTTGACTTGTTATATAGTATGGTTTTTAAACGATACGAACCATATTAAATTAAACTTTGTTTTTAAACCAAAAAAACAAACATGTGGTTGTTTGCAATAGACTTATGATATTTGTGGAGGAGTGGGATTTCACCACATAACCTCCTTCACAATAAATTAACCATTTACCAACTATGCCAAATAAATTTCTTGGTAACTTCACTAGTGAAATTATTTAAGAACTCAGTTTTTACCATCGCTGAGAGGGAAGGACTGCATGAATTTTGAGACAGGAGAGGGCACACAAATCGAAACAGTTTAATAATTTTTTAATGTAGGACCATGAATTTTGTAGGAGGGCAAAATTTTCATTGTGTCAGAATTTGACAAGTTTTATATGGTTTTTATACCTCTCGTCGCCACGAAAACAATGACACTATTCGTTTTTCAATCTAAGTTCTACATCTTCCAGTCAATTCTAGAATGCATGCGGAACCATGATTTCAGCGAAAATAGGGCGCATAACCATGAGCCATGAATTTCACTTTGTAAGAATATGGTCAAGTTTATACTTGTTTTTCATGGTTTTTTGCAGGGATCCTAATGGTGAAATAAGATTTGACATTTGAGCAATGGATTTTCAGCTCATCCCTGAAACAAAATCTTTGAGGAATCCCAAGGGAATCTAAAGATTCCTTGAACTCTGAATTTTCAACCTCTCAAAATTTGGATTTTGGACAGTTGATTCAGCACTACTCGACGCCACAAATCTGATGGTGTATTCAGATTTGTCTTTCTCTCATTTCTTCTTTTAGTCACTTTTCTAAGTTCCAGAGCAGATGTCCATCTTCATGTGTGAACAGTCTTCTTCTTGCGATTGATGCTGTGAGATCGATGTTTCAGCAAGCTTCAGAACTTTGACAGCCTTTGCTTCAGATGGCCCTTGGTGGTGAGGTATATGATGTGTTCATGTACTTTTTCTTTCTGCATTATGTTGTACAGATCCATGATTGATGTTGATGCATGATCTTGTTTATTACATGTTGTCATGATTCCTTGTTTGATTTGATGTGGAATCTTTCTATGTGATTTACTTTCTGTCATAAATCTTTATGTTATGCTTTGAGATCCCTTGTTGTATGTTGTTGGGATACTCTTGTTATCTTCATGCATGTGTTTTGCTTTGACATCCCTTTTGTGCCATGTTGGCGGGATGCGCACCATGCATTTTTTTGTGTCATACTGATAGGAGTCTTTTGATTGAGAGTTCTAGCTGTGGAACATCTCTTAGGGCATTCTTCCTTGTATGATCGAGACATCATCTCTGTGTACATCATCTTTATTGACAACACATAATGCAGCGACCTACACCATCTTGACACCAGGGCCCGGAGACGCAGTCCCTCCTGGACGAACTCCGTTATCAACGACTTTTGTTTTCATGTGCTGATAATTTTTATGTTCCTCTTCCTTACAGTTTGCGGCTATATTTATTAATGTTATTTTAAAATGCAATTTAACATGTCACGAAAGTAAAAGGTCTTGGAAGGGTCCTTCTTCACACCCGGACTTGGATCATAGGATTCTAGAGCCATTTTGAGGCCCTAAACAACATTTTTTGTGGAAACGGGTTGATGGAATTCATGGTTATTATTGAAAGCCAAAATTTTTTCTCTTGAGATGGACCTTTCCAATGGGCTATCATGCATGCCAAATGAATATTGTATGCCAAAGTAATGACACCAGGAAATTGACGTTCCAACTCACCCCATTAAGGCCCATAAGCCTTTGGCACTTCATCTCCTAGGGTTAGGTTTTTGGATGTTTATGGTTTCTCATTTATTTTCATGATTAAAGTGCCTCTAAGCCCCATTGTAACACAATTCAGGAAGACATGCAGCTGCCACATATCTTCTTAGAGATAAACTACCACCATTTGAGCTAGTTTGCTTTCATTCAACATGTATATGGTTTTAAAAAAGTTCCATTTATTAATTGATGCCAAGTTTCAGTGTATGTCTATGTTGTAGAAATTCCTTGTGGATTCAAACTGCTTATGTAATATGCTAAAACAAAAGACTTGAATCTACTCTACTCACCAACGAAAATAATTAATCGATCGAGAAATCACGAAGCATATAAGAGAAAGAATTCAATTAACACATTACACAATGATTTCCAGTGGAAAACCACAACTAAATACCCCTTCTATATGTATATTTCAATAGTCAGAAAAGATGAGAATATTACAATGCTTTTTTGAAGCCCGAGAAACCTTTGCATTATATCTATTTGTCTCACAGTTTCCTAGACAAGCCTTGGCCAATACTTAACCAATTTTTTTCTTTCCCGAGTCCATATTCCCGTACACTGTTTCCTTGGGAATTATCCCCTATTAATTAGGGAAATTCCTTAATTGGAATTGTGTAATCCATCATAGGCCTTCCTCTGACTACATGCACCACCTGTACAATTTGGATGATTATACAACTGATAGTACACTACTCTTGAAATTCAATATCAACTAGGTAACTCTCAGATCACACATGCATGAGTTATTTATGGTTGAATTATCAATTAACTAGTTGAACACATGAAGCAACACCTCACTATTATACCTCCTACTAGTTCCTCCACCAATTGGAACTAATTTAATTGACTTTAACTTAGTTAAATTGAATTAATTAATTAGAACTCAAAATAAACTCAACCAGGGCTCCTATAAAGTAGGAGACACTCTACATGACTCAATTTAGACCCTCAACTCGAGTTAACTGAACCAACTAAGTCAAATTATCTTAATTAACTTGTACAAGTTATCTTGTGACGTGGAATTACAATTTTCTACTAATTTAATTCAAGGGAAAATTTAAATTAGGATTTTCTTGTTGCATATTCAACACTCCCTCTCAACAAGAAAGGGATTATCAGATACCCAATCTTGCCTCTATGGAACTCAAATTTTCCTCTTAACATTACCTTAGTCAATATGCCTACATCTTGTTCCTCTGTAGGAATGTATTGTATCAACATGATTCTCCTCTGCACACAATCTTTGAGATGGTGATACCGGATGTCTATATGCTTGGACTGATCATGAAAAATTGGATTCTCATAGAATTTGATACAACTTTGATTGTAATAGTGAATCACTGTAGGATCCATCTGCTGAACAAATAACACAACAAGGATCTTCCTCATCTAGATAGCCTCACAAGTTGCTTGACTAGTAGCCATGTACTTTGCTTCTGTTGAAATGAGTGCAATTGATCTCTGCTTCCTGCTGTACCAAGAAACTGCTTCTGAACCAATACTAAAGATTCCCCCTAATGTGCTCTCTCTGTCTGATGGATTCCTTGCCCAATATGCATCTATAACTCCTTGTAGCTTCACTCCCTCTGCCTGCCTGTACCAAAGACCAAACTGAGTGGTGCCTCTAAGGTATCTCAACACATGTTTAGCTGCCTTCCAATAGAGTTTGATTTGCTTAACCATTTCTTAACTAAGTTGGTTAATTGCAAAACACATGTTCGATTATGTTTTAACCAAGTACATAAGTGAACCCACAAGCTTCCTATAAATGGTAGCCTCTACCACTTCACCTAAAGTAGCATCTTCTTTCCTACAATTCCCTACTAGAGGAGTCTCCATGGGTTTTCTGCTCTCCATGTGGAAATTCTTCAGTATCTCGTTGGCATAATTTCCTTGAGAGACATAGTTCCCCATCTCCTTATCATACTTCTATACCAAGGAAATAATGCATGAGCCCCAGGTCCTTCATCTTGAATTCTCTTGCAATATCCTCTTTGCAATATTTGACTAGCTTCTCATAACCGGTTAGAATTAAATCATCGACATATAATACCATAATCAATAATTTACCTTCAACCACAATATGGCAAAGGTTTGCATCTGCTTCACTTTTGGTGAAGCCCAACTTGGTGAAATAGTTGTCGATCCTGGTGTATCAAGCACATGGTGCTTGTTTTAATCCATACAATGCTCGCTTGAGTCTACACACATGCTACTCCCTGTTGAAGGTTTCAAATCCTTCTGAATATTAAATGTACACCTCTTCCTCAATCACTCCATTGAGGAATGATGTCTTCACATCCATCTGATGTATCTTCCACCCCATCTACATTGAAAGTGCTAGAATAGATCTGATTGAAGAGTACCTTGCTATTGGAGCAAAGGTCTCCTCGTAATCAATTCCCTCCACCTAAGAGAACCCATTGGCCATAAATATGGCCTTGTCTTTCTTGAAACTCCCATTTGTTGCTTGCTTCACCTTGTAGATCCACCTGGAACCTACCATTGACTTGTCCTTTGGCCTTGGGACAACTTCCCAAAGCACTGTTCTTGATAATGGAGTCATACTCCTCTACCATGGTATCAACACATACTAGTTGCCGCACTACTTACTTGAATGAGGATGGCTCAGTCTCTACACTCTCGCTCATCAGAGCCATGTATCTAATGTAGCGATCTTGTGACCTTATTTGTCTGCGCTATGATGTGGGTGCTCCCACATTATTTATAGCATCATGCATCAATCTGTCAGCTTCTTTGGTGTGCTTCCTTCCATCTCTAGATGTCTCTGCATGAGTGGGTGCTTCCACTCTCTGCTCCTCTGCTTGTGGTTGTTCCACATCATCCTGAGGTTCTTCCTTTGGAGCTAAAATCTCCTCATCTCATGGTGTTCTCTTCATCGAACTTCACATATCTACAAATAATTGTCATCTTGTAAGATGACAGGTACACCCAATATTTGTGATGTGTATCAATATACCCCACAAATATGCCCAACTCAATTGTCGTCTCTAGCTTTTTCCTTGCACCCTTGGTGACATGATAGTAAACTAATGAACCAAAGATTATTAAGTGTGCCACATCTAGTTTCTTACCTGAAAAGGCTTCTTCTGGTGTACTCATCTCGAGACTCTGATGAGGATTCCTGTTTTGCACATATACAACTGTGTTGCATGCTTCAACCCACAAGTGCAATGATAGGCCCTGATTGTGTAACATTGCTCATGCAACTCCCACAATACTTTTGTTCTTCCTCTCAGCCATCCCATTCTTCTGTGGGTTATGGGGTGCTATTAACTCCCATCGAATACCTTCTTTTGCATAGAAGGAATCTCAAATTTTGGAAGAATTATGGGTAGCTTGTGCTAAATAAGAATCACAACCTTTATCTAGAGAAAGAAAGTAAAAAGAAGAATAATATTCTAAAACCTATGTAGCCCAGTCCATGAAATTCGGACGAAGAAGGAAGTCTAGTTTTTAGAAGAAGAAAAGGGTTTTGACTGCAGACCCAATCCATGAAGGAAGAAAGGTATGTCTCAAATTCGTTGTTTTTGTTGCATCAAATTTGGTCACTTTAAAGCCCATTTTCCTAAAAAGTTTAATAATAGGAAGAAGAGAGGAAACCAACATGCTACCATGGTAGAATTTTATGAGTAGTCTAAGAGATCTAAAGTTGAAGGAGATAAAAATCACTTTTACTGTTGTGCACTTGTAGGATCTCTTATATATGACAACAATATATGGTTAATTGGTAGTGGAGATTCAATACATATTATAGGGGAGTGTGATCATATTACAAATTTGATGGGAAGAATATTGGCACAAAAGGTAGAGCTTGGGGACAACAACAACTATGTAGTCAAAGGAATTGGGATAACACTAGTTGAGCTGTAAATAGGTGGAAATGTTCACTTTAGAAACATACTCTATGTCCAAGTTTGAAAAAAAATTAGGGTTCAATTTCATGTTTGGAAGATAAAGGAGATAGAGTGGCCTTCATTAACTGGAAAGTCCTTGTGTGGGACAAGGGGTATAGTATGAGCTCTGCTAGGTATGTTAGGATTCATGAAGGAAGGTTGTATAGATTCCTAGGGAAATATTCCAAATATTTAGTACATAATGATATTAACCCTAGTGAGCTATGACATAAGATATATTCACATCTTCATTATAGAGCCTTTCTAGCTTTGAAGCAGATTATTTCAGGTGTACCATATTTTAAATAGAACATAAAGGTGTGTGTAAGGGATGTGCTCTTGGAAAGAATGTTAAAAATCCATTTCCAAGAAATGAACATAGGTACAAATAAATTTTGGATCTAGCCCATTCCAATGTGTTTGGTATCATTCTCATGAAATATCTTAGAGACACTCTATACTATGTATCCTTTATTGATGACTTCTCACGCAAGACATGGATCTATCTGATGAAGTCAAAAGATGAATCTTTTAAAATATTCCAAGAATTCAAAGTTGAAGTGGAGAACTAGACAAGAAAGAGAATCAAGATCCTAAGATTAGATAATGGAGTGGAATAAACCTCGAAGGAACTCATTTCCTTCTGTAATAAAGTTGGGATTAAGAGGGAGCTGATAATTCCCTATAATCCTCAACATAACAGAGTAGCCAAGAGAAAGAATAGATCTATTGAAGAGTCCTTGAAGGTGATGATAATTCCCTATAATCCTCAACATAACGGAGTAGCCAAGAGAAAGAATAGATCTATTGAAGAGTCCTTGAAGGTGATGATACATGATCAAGATTAACCAATGTTCTTATCGACAAAAGCTACCAAGACAACAATCTACATCATGAATAGAAGTCCTCATGGGCTTCTAGAAGATAAGATTCCTAGAGAAGCATTCATAGGTTGGAAACCACATGTTGTTCATATGAGAATATTTGGTTGTCCAATGTTCATACATGTACCTAAGGATAAGAGAAACAATCTATAGTCTTCTCGTAAGAAGGGAATATTTGTTAGGTACAATGAATCATCAAAATCCTATAGGATCTATGTTCTAGGGCAACAACAAGTGGAATTAAGCAGAGACATGAATTTTGATGAAGATGAAACTTATTGGAAATCCATAGAAGAGTACTCAGACACTAAATATGAAGAGAAGAAGCACGTGGCTCCTAAATAAGAGTTTACAGGTCATCCCTCATCCTCCAATCATTTTGAAGATCTTGAAGATATTCGAGATGGACCTTGTGAACCATTAGATCTTGTGGTTGTTCCCAAAAATAGAAAAAGACCACCTTGACTAAAATCTACTTTGTAAGATGTAGAATGACATGTGGTTCGACAAGGCACCTTCATGGAATCTAAGAAACCTAAGAAGTATTATGGTTATGCAACTTTAATGACTAAGTTAATTGACTTCTAACCCTCCAACTTCGAGGAAGCAACTACTTTGCAAGTGTGGATGGATGCAATGATGGAGGGATACCAATCTATTATGAAAAATGATGTTTGGGAAATTGTTCCGATATTTGAACATTTGTGGTAACCTCAAAGTGGATTTAGAAGATCAAGCATGCAACAGATAAGAGCATTGACAAATACAAGGCAATACTCATGGCTAGGGGATTCTCCCAGAGAGAGGGAGAAGACTATGACATAGTCTTTTCACTAGTTGTTAAATTATATGATGCCTTGTATGGACTCAAAGAAGCTCTGAGAGTTTGGTATTCTAGAATTGATGGATATTTGATGAGACTTGGTTTCTCTAAAAGTGCTACTAATCCAAATCTTATATCTCTGTGGATTGTTCGAACAAATGTTGGAACTGACTGTGTTGTTCTCTAATAAAAAAAAGTAGTGTGAAGTTGATAAAAAATCCAGTGTTTCATGATAAGACAAAGCATATTGAGATCAAGTACCACTACATCATGATATGGTACAAAAGGGAGCAGTGAGGCTCCATTATATCTCCATTTGATGAGTAGACGACTAATGTTCTCATAAAACCTTTGTCTTGGGACAAGTTTGTATACTTCAGAGACAAGCTTAGACTAGAGGAGAATTCTTCTATTAGTTTCCTTTTTACATATAACTCTTTATTGCCACAATTGATCATAAATTTTGAAGTAATAATACTTTTAATATTATCCTTACTCTACCTTTATCCCCTAATGGTCTAGCCAAGACTACACATCCTTATGCCATCTTTACTTAAGTCATAAGTGGGGTTTTTTAAGAGTTAGAAGCAGTTTTATGAAACCTCTTGGATTCCATGTTGTATAACTTCTTCTTATACAAAATATAGTTATTCATATCCATACCTTCAATGGGGGGAATTCTTGCTTCAATTAGGAGGATAGGGTAGAGAGTACATCCTTAAATCTTGAGATTGTAGGTTATAAAGTGTTATTTGATTTACTCAATTTTCCTCCATGACTCTTTGGAGTTATTGCAACCCCAAACCCCACATCCATATAAAATAAGGATTTTTCATTTAATCACATATCCAAAGATCTATTGATTTACAATTGTTTGCAAGCCCATAGTAAGCTTTTCATTGTCCATGTATCATTTTGTCAATGTCATAATTCCAATTGAAGTTGTGGTAGATGTCAATTCCAGGATCTGTATGAAGGAATTTCCTTCAATTAACTATTTTCATATGTAAGAATACCATATGTGATTTTTTAGATATTAATTATCACAACTTTAATTTAGATAATATATATATTAATATAATATAATATATATATATATAATATATATATAATATAATATATATATATATTAATATTATATATAGATAGATTATATATTTTAATCAGGTAAGAGTAGGACTGTGTATTAAGCTTACTATAAATACATAATTTACAAAAGGCTGCACTTGCTCTGTGAGAGTTCAACAGTCAGCAAGGCAGGCCGAACCAAACCATTTACCCAAAACCAATAGAAACCTAAGCAGGAAAATCTAGAAGAACCGCCAGACAGTTAAGGCATCAGGCCATCTAGTAGTGCTGCCGTGCAACAAAAGAACTAAGAAAACTATGGAGAACTAGTCCATTGAGCCGGAGGTTACAAAAGGCTGCAAATGACTCGTTGTGGGTCCACAAGAGGTCCCACCACCATGCAAGCTGAAGACTATCAAACGGACTCGACGAAATTAAAGCATAACACTCTATTGTTTTTTCAGGTTCGACCAACTAGCATAAACAAATCGCCACCGTTGATCAGCAGACTAAGATCCAACGGTCTTCATGAATATCAAGAGGATGAGAAGCACGAGAGTTAACCACCCAATGAGGGCAGTTTTCTCTCACATCACCCCGCCACACATCGCACGAAGAGTGGAATCGGAACCGATCTCCAAAAAACCATAAACCAGTTAGACCCCGCCTGATATACCACTTGTGGTTTTGGAGCGGTTGAAGCGTGAAAAGACAAACATGTCCTTTTGCCACATGTTGTCCTTCTATTTTGTCCAACGGGCAGATCTTGAGCCAATGCCATCCACCACGATCCTCTGTCAAATGCCAACTAAGCAAAATGAAAATGGACACCTCACCCTGTGGTACTATTCGAGTCAATCCTTTCGTCATTCAATCAAAAGAATTCAAGACTATGGAAAATAGACGAACCAATGTGGGTTAGATTATATGGGGTTCTCCATCCACCTGCTAGTCTTCTGAGTCCCTTTGATATATCCTGTTAGTCCATAGTTCCATATCCTAGGTTTCCTGACAATGACAGTCCTCCCACAATTTTCGTAGAGGTAACGAGTCTCGATAATACCTAGAATCCTTGTCCCTATTGGTGACTCCTTCATTTGATAATCGATCCACTAACATATTAGCTTTCCCTTTTACATGAAAAAATATGACAGTTTTAAGGGTACACAAGGGAGAGTGGATGCGGTAAAAAACTTGTAAAAGCTTCCAGTGCTTCGACAATTTATCTGGAGAGGTTCCGTTGCTAATTTTCTTAGCCGCTCTAATGACTAATTCTGAATCTGCTTCAATTATAACATTGTGTGAACTTGAATCCACCAGGATTTCCAAGTAGTTCTCTAATGCCATGAGCTCAGCCATGCTATTAGTGGCCTTCCCCAAGTGGCCATGGAAGATTTTCTGTATTTGTCCCTGATCATCTCTTATGGCCCCCCCAAAGCCCGCTAATCTTGGGTTGCCCTTAGCAGCTCCATCAATATTAACCTTTAAGAAACCATAAGGGGGGGACTTCCAGATGTTGACACCTTTATTTATAAGGCTCACTTCCTTTATTATTCCCAGAGGACTAATAGACTAGAGACCCAAGTGAAGTAGAATTCTCTCCTCTTGGGGCAAAGGAGGATCTTTAGGAAGGGTCCTCAACAAGCTTCTTACTGTGTCTTTGAGATGCCTTAGAATTTGATTAGTTATGTGTTGGGGCATGCTTGTTTTGTTTTTGAAGATCCGACTGTTGCGCTCTTTCCAAACATTCCAGATGACAAAGCCTGGAACCAGAATCCAGGCTTTATTAACAATCTCATCCCCTGAGAAGTTTTTCCTCCTGTTCTTTAGAGTGTTGGCTATACTGAGACTATCCCTACCAGTTTGTCTAAAAATGGAGGCCACCTAGTCCCACACCTTTGAAGTGAAAGGACAGAGGTTGAGAAGGCGTTCAATCGTCTCCTCATGAGTGCCACATAGGTAACATTTGGAAGGCATAATGAAGGCTTTCTTAAGGAGATTCTCCCAAGTTAAGATCTTCCTTTGATGCACTAGCCAGATGATGAACTTTATTTTCATCCAATGTGGACTTTGCCAAAGTTTCTTCTAGCCTTGATCAGGATTCACAAAGTTAAATCTTGTGGCTTCCTGTTTAGCCTTTTTGAGGTTAAAGTTACCTTCGGTATTCTTTCCCCATATTAATTGATCCGATGAGGAAGATACCTAAATCCTTATATGATCAAGGTCCTGGGTGAGAGCTTTTGCCTTGATCTTCAATGGGTTTTCATCACTGTATCCTAGATCCTTCCACTTCCTCCATTTTCCATTATTCCTTTCCTAGTCCCAGAAGTCTTTTACCAAAACCATAACTTTTCTATCTGTGTCACTTTTGAGCACTGCAAGTTCATCCCTATAAAGGTTGGGTTCTTGCTGCCAATTGTCCTCCCAAAATCGAGCAAGGTCCCCTGCTCGAATTTCCCAAAAACAATGTTGCTGAACAATACTTTTGTTATCCCAGGCAAGGTTCCAAATGTGGGAGCCCCTGATTTTCCCTGACATTCTGATGTGATCCTTCTCCTGCCAGTACTTGGCATACTTTTGTTTCCGTAGCTTAGCCTAGGGGGCATTCGGTTCATTAATCCATCTCCACCAAAGCTTGGCTCCCGAAACTCTGCTGAGGGTCTTAGGATCATGAAGCCCCAATCCACCATGGCTCTTGGGCTTGCAGAGCTTGTCCCAGGCTACTAAAGCCCAGTTCTTTTTCTCTTCCCCTCTACTCCACAGAAAGTCCCTTTGTATGCTTCTTATCTGCTGCTTAATACCTTGGGGAGTAGGGAGAGCTAAAAACATGAAAATGGGAATGCCCTGCAAGACCGCCTGTGTGAGCACCAGGCGCCCTGCCAAATTTAGTGACCTGCCTGTCCATTTTCTGACCTTGTCCTGAAGTTTATTTAATATTGGCTCCCACACTTTCTTGCTTAGAGGTTTGTCAGTAAGAGGGATGCCAAGATATTTCGAAGGTAGCTGTTCCCTTTGAAATCCAAGAATTCTGGTTATGTTTCTTTGAACAACAATATTAGTGTTAAAGAAAAAAACTTTGGACTTGTTGAGGCTTACCTCTGTGCCTACTGCCATAGCAAAGTCATTCAATATGTCTTTGATTGCTCTGGCTTCCCTAACTGTGGGTATGCCCTGCAACATTGTATCATCCACAAATTGTTGATGAGTTTTTTCCTCTCCATCCAAGGTAAGTTTGATACCCTGAATTCATCCTTCACCATTTGCCATTTTTATCGCTCTACCTAGTCCTTCCATCACGAGGACGAAGAGGAATGGTGAGAGTGGATCACCTTGTCTGAGTCCTCTAGAGGGTATGAAGGTCCTAGATGGAGCTCCATTAAGCAGAATGGAAAAACTGGTCATGGTAACTAATGCCATCACCCACCTTATCCAATTTTGGTCAAAACCATAGGATTTTAGAATTGTTCTTATGTAAGACCAACTTAATTTGTCGTAGGTTTCGCTAGGTTCAATTGAATGATCATACTAGTTTGTTTGTTTCTTTTGAGAGAGTTTACCACCTCATGAGCTTGGATAATGTTGTTAAAGATTTGTCTTCCCTCCACATAGCCTGTTTTCTCCTCCGAGATGAGAAAGGGTAGAAGTGGTTTGAGTCGACTGGCTATCACTTTGGAAATAATTTTATACACCACATTACATAAGGCTATGGGCCGAAAACCCTCTGGAGTCATGGCATTTTCCTGATTTGGGATAAGAGCTATGAAAGATGCATTCAGAGCCTTTAGTACCTTTTTGGATCCTCTTGAGTCTTCCACAACCTCGAGGATATCATGTTTGACAGTTTCCCAGCAGGCTTTGAATAAGTCTACATTGAATCCATCCGAGCCTGGTGCTTTACCATTCTGCATTTCAGTAATCACTTCACTGACCTCCTCTTCCGATACTGGCCTGTTGAGATTGTGGTTGTCCTCTCTGGTAACTAGCTTAGGGATATACTGAGTAAAATGGTAAATGAACCTAGATCTGTCCTTCAGTGGCTCCTTTGCAATATTGCAGAAGTGCTGTACTAGGACATATTCCATATCATTGTGAGAGACAAGCTCAATACCTTGAGAATATTTGATCTTAGTGATTCTATTGTGTGCCCTGTGAGCCATAGTGGATTTATGGAAGAATTTTGTATTTCTTTCTCCCTCTCTAATCCATTGTATGCTTGATTTCTGCCTTCAGAAAATTTCCTCTTGTGAGCATCGGTCCTCCCATTCTTTCTGTAGAGTCAGTTAATTTTTGCTGCTCTTCGGTGAAGCCCTCTGTGATGTTAATATGATTGATCTCTTGGAGCTTCTGCTCAGTTTCTCTTTTGGCTTTGAAAATATCTCCAAATTCCTTTTTGTTCCAAGCTATAAGACGAGATTTGATGTGTTCAAGTTTCTGCTGGAGCATGAACATTTTTGTACCCTGAATATTCAACTCCTCTCTCCACCATTTATCAATGTTACTAGTGAATTTAGGGTGTGAGAGCAAGGCATTTTCAAACTTGAAAGGTCTTTTTCTCGGTGTGCCCATGAAAGTGGCTTCTAGCTATACAGGCCAATGATCTAATCCTCCAAAGGGTAGAATGGAGGCCGTTATGGCGGGTCCTGCGAGAAGGAGGTCCTCTGAAATAATAAATCTATCAAGTTTGGAATCAACTTGAGAAGCCCCTCCTCTTTTGTTGTTCCAAGTGAAGGTTCCATTAATTGTTTTAGTGTCCACTAGACCCATGCTCATAATGATGTTCTGAAAGGCCATGGAGTCTCTGCCTAGCTGTCTAGTGCCTCCTTTTTTTTTCGAAAGAGATCTTATCATATTGAAATCTCCTGCAACGATCCAGGGCAAAATGGGATGTCTTGCTCTTAGATCCTCTAGGGAGGTGAGAAGCTTGAGTTTGTCTGCTTGCTTTTGAGGTCCATAAACATTTGTAATCATGTATATCTCCTTATGCCCTACAGGTTGACATATCAAGGAGAGATAGTTCCTGGATGCAGACAAGGAGAGATAGTTCTGGATGCTTCCGCATCTAGGATTCCAAATTTCTGTGGATCCCACAACGTGAGAATCCCCCTCATTGAGTTATTAGCCTTAACTTATAAATACTCATATTTGATTAACCACTTATTGTGAATATCTCTTATCTTGTCCATCGAACATTTTGTCTCCAGAATCAAAACCATGTCTGGTTTTTCTTCTTTCATTCTGTTACTAAGATTTCTTTGTTTCCTTCTATTCCCTATACCTCTAATGTTCCAGGTTGTGAGCTTCATTAAGAAAGGTTAGTAAAGGAATATCTGGTAAGATCTTTCATCTTACCTGAGTTAATCAATAGTTTTCCACATTTTTTCAGCAACTCATTCTATCTCTTTCTTCCTCTTTTCCTTCCTGAGTTCTTTGGAGATTGTGCCTGTGAATTCTCCATCATCTTGACCCCACTTGGCTCCTGGATTTCATGGTTTCTTTTGACTCCAGCTCCCTTCGTTTGTGACCTCCATAGAAAGAGCTTTTGTACTCTGTCATAATCCTCTTTTGGCAGGGAGTCCACACCTATGCTTTTTCCTTGTTCTAGAAATTTCTCTAGATCTATATTTTCCTTATCCAGAATTTCCTGTAGCTCATGGTCCTCTGTTCCCACTTCACTTGGAGTCATCTCCTGGTCCCTACTGATCTCCATCAGGCTTGGTATATCATCATCCTTTTGTTGGTTTTTCATTGTGATGTCCTCCATGTCAGTTATCTTATCCAGCTCCTTTGTTACATTCTCCATGTCCTGGATTGTCTCCTTGTTCCCCTATTCTTCCTCCAGGATCTTGAAGCTGTTGTGTCTTGTATGTCTATCCTCATTTACCTTGTGTGTAGGTTTCCCCCTTTTCCTTTGCTCCCGACCTTGGTGAAACCCTCATGATCTCTCTCCATAGTGGTTTTTTGGTTACCTTCCCTATTGATTGTGGGGCAGTCTCTATATAGATACCCATGTTCATGACATTTGCGGCACCTAAACGGTATGTGCTCATAGTCCACCGTTTGCACCCAATCTTCATCATATACTTCTAAAATTATCGCTTCCAGAAGGGCTCTAGATAGATCCATTTCTACACATATTCGGGCAAAGGAGGTATATCTTCCCTTTAGAGTTGCCTCTGAGATCTTTAGAAAATTCCCCAACTTGTTGCCTATGGTTTTCAAAGATTCTGGTAGGCAATAATCCAAAGGAAAGGAGTATAGTCTGATCCAAATCGGTATTGATGTGAAAGTTTCATGTTTTGGGACAAAGTTCATCATCCATGGTTGCATGTAGAGTCCTTCCGCAACATAGAAATAGGGCCCTCCTTCAAACACTCTGTCTTTGTCCTCTAGGCTTGTGAATACTACTGTAAAAAAGCCCTTAGAACCTAGATTTAAATGTATTTCTCCTTTTGGCTTCCAATGGCTCCTTATCCAGACGTGTAATGCCCTCTCCGTTGGCCATAACCCCAAGAACTTGCATATGATTGCATGTTCCATCATATGATGTCTATGTGCTTGTATCGCTGGGTCGCTCAATACGACTTGGGGAATAATGCCTGACTTGGGGGTTTGTAGACCCCATATGTCCTTATGGAAGCCGATCTTTCATTTCTGCATCCATTCTTCTTTTCTTTACTTGTTTCCTATTGGTTCCCTTCCTGGTCTTGATGTCCACTTCTTGTAGATGTCCCCTGGCTTCGTGCTTCTGCAATATTCTTTAGAGGTTTTTTGAAATGCTTCTTTCCCATGTCCTTACTTCCATCTGTCACTGCTTTATTGTAGGAGGAAGCAACACTCCCCCCTGCGCTCCCCACCATAGATCCTGAGTCCAAAACCTTATCTTCAACTCCAACCCTAGCTTCTCAGAGTAGCAAACTCAAGTAATGAAAATTTAGATATAATGGCTACATTCTCCTTAATATTCATTTTCATCTTTCTACTTAAATTTTTAACATTACCATGATATGACTGAGGATATTTGAGAGTGGTTATGACCTCATTGAATTTCATATGGGGAAAGTAGAATTTTCAATTTAGTTAATATTATCATTCATACCTATTTTGGAAAAAAAAACATAATTTTTTTTAATTTCTTTCAAAAATCATAATGACCTATTAATTAAATAATATTATTGATAAAAAAAATATTTATGACTATACCAATAAGTAATATTTAAGTCTGCCATATCCATACTTACCCATCTTTCTTCATTATTGGGATCTAAGCAAGGTCTTCCAAATACTTATACTTCAACATCAACCAGAAGAAATGTCATCATACCGGTGTGTTTATGTAGCTCCATTTGTTTGCGTTTCCAAAGGTGAGAATTTATGTATTCTTGTTGACTTTATGACATTGTCATCTAAAAGTGTGCGAACTTTCAAAAATATATTTTTCTTACATTAGCATTTTTATGGCGAAGTTTCTAAATCATGTGAGTCAAAGTGTAGTAGGTCTTCCATGTGCATGAGTTAAACAAAAAAACATGTTTTAAAACTTATAGAAAAAGCATTAAGTAAATAATTGACATTTTAAAATTTCACAAATAAAAAATTAATTTTTTGTTTGTTTGTTTTAAATTAATTAAAAAATATCATTTTTTAATTTAATTAATAATCTATAAATTTAATTCATTAATCGAGAGGTTTATTTTATAGTTTAATATGAAGGGATGTGTATGTTTATCAATTTATCTATTCAATGAATATGTTGTGAAGTAATTAGAAGTCAAAATATGTTTGAGTGAGATGTTTATGTTTATAAAAAATTAAGTTTTTTATGGTTAAAACGTTTATTTGGTCATATATATACTTTTTTTTTTTGCTGAAGCAAGAGACGATCCTTGTACTTCTTTAAACCAAAATAATGTTACAACATATACCAAAAACCTTTCCTCTTCATGGACTCAGGAAATCCCAAGGGCATTCTGCCATAGACATGACCCTCACCTCTACAAAATTCAATGCTAACCTCTCAAATAATACGTTTAGTTGAACTATATGATTCTCCAACCAAATGGAAAACTCCGCTAACTCCCCCACGTCACTGTCTTGAAAAGCTTGATAAGACCCGTGGATAAAAGACATGGCCCCACAAAACAACACAATCATTTCTGACCATTGATTCATTCTACCAAATCCAACGACCCAGAGAAATATCACACTACCAAGATGACCGATCATTAGTGCGTGATGGAGGGTGGTATTCCTTACCACTCCCTTGCCACGTGTTGGAAGCCTAATGGAATCGCTTCCAAATCTCCAATACCACTTGCCGCTCAGGAGCCATGCGATCACCTGGAAACTGCTTTGTACCTGGTTTTCTGTGCCACAAGAGGATTGCAGGTAAATTGCCACCACTGGAAAAATCCAACCTCCCTTCCCGCGCAAGCTCACTTCGGAACTTGCACCGGACACTATAGCGGACTGCAATTTGGACCCTGTGTTGCATTCTGAAAAAAAGAGGAGATTGGTCAACTTACATCGAGGTGTTTTGTGACCGATCTTTTCTTGCCCTTCTCCAAGGTACCTACAGGAGTACTGCGATCGAACTTGCTGAGAAGACTTCGTTCCGTGCCTTTCACTCTGGCCCAGTATCTAAAAGTTTCTCTGTCCTCTACCGCTTGCTCATTGTAGAGAGCTTTTAATTTTCTCTGAGGTGTCTCCTGCCACTTCATCTCAATCCTGCATTCTGAATTAATCACTCCTTGGTTGGCTAGAATATCCGCTAGTTTATTGGCTTTTCGTCGAACATGGTTGAAACTAACAGTTCAAAGACTCTGGATATGTTTTTGAATTATTTGGTAAACTTGGATTAGTCTCCAATGTTTTGAGACCTTCTCCGGCGCTGTTCCACATCTGATTCTCTTTACAGAGTTTATGGTGATCTCTGAGTCTGCTTCTATAGTGACATTTGAGCTATGTTCCAGTTTCAGAAGCTCTATACATTGTTCCAGTGCCATTAATTTAGCCATATTGTTGGTGGCTTTACCTAAATGGCAGTGGAAGATGAAGATGATGTTTCCTTCTTCATCTCTTAACACCCCTCCATAACCAAATATTTTGGGGTTGCATTTTGAAGCACCATCAATATTGCATTTTAGATAACCCTTCGATGGAGGATGCTAGAACTCCTTTTCCGTTTCCAAAGCTATTTCCTTCCTATTTTGTCCTTGGGGAATGAGCTCTTGTATTCCCAGTTTCCTGAGAGTTCTCAACTCAGTCTCTGTGGGAGGATTCTTGGGGTAATTGCAAACAGTGGTGCTAACTGTCTCCTTAATCTGTTTCAAGATCAGATCCAATAGGCAAAGAGGAATAGTTTTTTCATCCTTGAAGATTCTTTTGTTCCTTCCTTTCCAAACATTCCAAATAATGAAGCTTGGCATAAAGGCCCATGCCAAATTAAGGAGCTCATTCTCTGTAAAGTTTCTTCTCCACTTGTTTAGGGTATTAATGATACTTCCTTTATCTCTATCTGTCTGTTGAAAAATGGTGGCAAAAGAATCCCACAACCAGGTGCTGTAAGTGAAGCTGTTGAGAATATGCTCCATTGTCTCCTCTTGAGCTTCACATAGCTAACATTTAGAAGGCCCCATAACAACCCTTTTCCTAATATTGTCCCAAGTTAATATTTTCTTGTGATGTACCAACCACATGAAAATATTGATCTTCATCCACCCTTGATGACTCCAAAGTTGCTGCTAGGATTTCGCCGAAACAATGGAATATAGGTTCAGGATAATTCTTTTTGCTTCCTTAAGATTAAAGGTGCCTTCTTTATTGAGGCCCCATCTTAACTGATTCTGCCCCTTTGTTACCAAGATCTTCCTTTGTTTTAACATGCTCATGAGTGCCTCTGCTTTTATTTTTATGGGGTCATCATCTCTACAGTCTATGCTTCTCCAGCTTCTCCACTTTCCAGAGTTATGAGGAAGATCCCAGAAATCCTTTACTTTGTTTAATCCTTGGGAGTCTGTTTCCTACTTGAGGCTCATAAAGTCCTCTCTTAACAACGTTGGTTCTTGTTGCCATTTGTCTTCCTAGAAGAGAGCTATATCTCTTGCTCTGATTTCCCAGAAAATGTTTTTTTGTACTAGGCTTCTATTTTCCCAGGCTTTATTCCAGATGTAAGAGCCCTTTATGTTTCCAGACATTCTTATAAGATCACTTGTTTTCCAGGAGCTTGCATATTTTTCTTTCCAGGTCTTAGCCCATTGAGCCTCTGGTTCTTTAACCCATCGCCAGCAAAGCTTGGCTCCTAAAACTTTACTAAGAATCTCCTGATAATCTAAGCCTAGACCCCCGTGGCTCTTGGGTTTACAGATTTTATCCCAAGAAGCAAGGGCCCATTTCTTCCTTGTTTTCTCCTTGCCCCAAAGGAAGTCTCTCTAGATATTCTTGAATTGCTGTAAGACTCCTTTGGGAGCTGGGAGGGCTGATAATATGAAAACCGGGATTGATTGAAGAACGTCCTTTGTCAGAACCAACCTACCATCTAGGTTCAACGATATGATAGTCCATTTTTTGACTTTGTCTTGCATCTTGTTGAGCACCGGTTCCCAGATACTTTTGTGCATTGGTCTGGATGTGAGGGGAATTCCTAAATGCTTTGAAAGGAGGGAATCCCTTTGAAAGCCCAAAATTCTGGAGATATTTTTCTGAATTGAAATGTTAGTATTTAAGAAGAATATTTTTGATTTAGAGAGATTAACTTCCATACCTGTAGCCATGGCAAAGTCATTCAAGATTTGTTTGTATGCTGAAGCTTCTTTGACTGTGGGAATTCCTTGCAACATGGTGTCATCCACAAATTGTTGGTGTCAGTGCCTGACCATTCTCCATTAATTGAAGGCCCTTAATCTTGCCCAAGACCTTGGCCTATTCAATGGACCTCCCCAATCCTTCCATCATAAGGATAAAGAGAAAGGGAGAGAGAGGGTCTCCCTTCCGAGGCCTCTAGAAGGAGTGAAAATCTCTGAGGGCGAGCCATTCACCAAAATTGAAAAGCTGGAAGAAGTTACCAGAGCCATAACCCAACTGACCCAGTTGTGATCGAACCCAAAAGCAGTAAGGACCTTCTTGATATACATCCAATTCACCTTGTCATACACTTTGACAATATCCAATTGCATGATCATGCTAGCCTGCCTCTTGCTGGTTAGCGTGTGAACTACCTCGTGAGCTTAAATAATTTTATTTAGGATTTGTCTGCCTTCCACATAACCAGATTGTTCCCCTGAAATTAAAGAAGGAAGTAGAGGTTTGAGTCTGCTAGCCAATACCTTGGATATAATTTTGTATACCACATTGCATAAAGCAATGGGTATGTACTTATCAGCAGTTAGGGCAGAATCCTGTTTGGGGATCAGGGAAATGAAGGAGGTGTTGAGGGCTTTCAGAATAGTCCTGTTTCTTTTGGAGTCCTCTACAACATTTAGAATGTCCCATTTGACAATATTCCAATAGGCCTTAAAAAAATCTACATTGAAACCATCCGGTCCTGGAGCTTTGCCATTTTGCATATCTTTGAGAACCTCACTGACTTCCTCTTCGGTGACTGGTTTATTCAGGTTAAAAATGTCCTCTCTAGACACCAGCTTAGGGATGTGTCTTTTAATTTCCTTGATGCATTGCTCTCTGTCTGAATTGTTTTCCTTAGTGATGCCTCTGAAATGCTGTACCAACACAACTTCGATATTCTTATGAGAGGTCTGAAGCTCCCCATTCTCATTCAATATCAAAGAGATTCTGTTGTGAGCTCTGTTAGCCATGGTGGATCTATGGAAAAATCTAGTATTACGTTCACCTTCTTTGAGCCATTGAACTCTAGACTTTTGTCTCCAAAATATTTCCTCTTGTTTGCATAATTTCTCCCATTCTTGATGGTGTTTGTCAGCTTGCTCACTTTTGACTTTATCAAAAACATCTGTGATCAGTGCCTGGTTGAGTTCCTGTAGTTTGGTTTCCACTGATATTTTGTCCACAAAAATGTTACCAAAATCCTTCTTGTTCCATTCTTTGAGTTTGAGTTTAATGTGCTTTAGTCTTTTATGTAGGAGGAACATATTTGTGCCCTGGATCTGCAAATCTCCGGACCACCATTTTTCAATGTTGTTGATGAAATTTGGGTGGGAGAGCCAGATATTCTCAAATCTGAAGGGTCTATTCTTGGGAGAATCGAGTCCCTTGATTTCTAATTGAATTGGCCAGTGATCAGAGCCTCCAAAGGGGAGAACTCTCGCTGTTACTTCTCTATCTATAAGCATAAGCTCCTATGAGATAAAAAATCTGTCTAACTTAAAGGTGACCTGTGCCTCACCTCCTCTTTTGTTGTTCCAAGTAAAAATACCATTGTGGATTTTTTAGTCAACTAGTTTCATATTATCTGTGAAAATTTGGAACGCTAAGGAGTCTTTACTTAGCAATTTGGTACCTCCTTTTTTTTTTCCAAAAGAGATTTAATCATGTTAAAATCTCCTCCCATGACCCAAGGTATTCCTTCATGTCTGCTTCTAAGATCCACCAGGGAGTCTAGAAATCTGAGTTTCTCATCTATTCTTTGAGGACCATAAACATTTGTGACCAGGAAGGTATCTGAAACCCCCACTGGTTGAATAATTACTGATAAATAATTTCTTGATGCCTCCGCATCTATTATGCTAACTTTTTGGGGGTTCCAAAGAGTGAGAATGCCCCCCGCTGTTTTCTCTGCTTTAACTTCTAGAAACTCAAATCTATTGAGCCATTTACTGTGGATTTGTTTTAATTTATGAATGGAGCATTTTGTTTCCTAGATGAATATTATGTCCGACATTGCTAGTTTCATTCTATTACAAAGCATTCTTTGTTTTCTTTTACTACCTAGACCTTTGATATTCCAAGATATGAACTTCATGATTAAAGATTTGTAAAGAAGTAACTGGTTAGGTCTTTCATCTTACCCGAATCTATCATTAGCTTTCCACACTCCATCAAGAGTTCATTCTGCTTTTTCCTGCCCCTCTTCTTTCCTGGATTTCTAGTAGCTAATCCCGGAGTTGATTTCATAGCTTTCACACCTCTGTGCTCCTACTTGTGAATGTTTTTTCCTTTATCCAAACCTCTTTCCTGAGTTTTCATAAAAACAACTGCTGTATTCTGTTGCATTCTTCTTGAGGAAATGAATCTATTCTTCCCTTGGTTCCCTGCATCAAGAATCCTTCCAGATCCAGGTTTTCCTTATCAAGAATTTCCTGTAGTTCATGATCTTCCATATCTATTTCACTCTTGGTCATTTCCTGGTCCATCTCCATTTCTGTTTCACTCATCATCGTCTCTTTTTGATAACCAATATCTTGTGTTTGGTTGTTGTCTTCTTCTTTCTCTTTTTCATTAGGACCTTCCTCCTGAGATTGGTTTTCTTTCATGATTTCTTCATTCTCTTCCAGCACTTGAAACTTGTTCTGACTGACCTTCTGCCCCTCGTTATGTTGTTACTTTGGCCCCTTTTTTCCTCCTTTTCCTCTACTTGCCACTTTATGAAAGCTTTCTGTATCCTTCATTGTATTAGGTTTACCTTTGGTCTACTTTACTGAGAGGGCAGTCTCTGAAAAAATGTCCATGCTCATGGCATCTACGGCATCTGAACGGGATATGCTCGTAGTCAACTGTCTGCACCCACTCTTCATCAAAAACTTCCAAGATAAATTCATTCGGAAGAGCTCCTGATAAATCCATTTCCACACATATCCTTGCAAAGGAGGTATATTTCCCTCTTCTTGTGGGTTCAGAAGCTTTGAAAAATGCCCTAGTTTGTTGCCAATGGCAGCTAGCGATTCAGTTTGCCAATAATCAAGAGGTATAAAAATAAAGCCTTACCCATACTGGTACCAATGTGAAAGTCTCCTGCTCTTAAACAAAGTTCATCATCCAAGGCCGAATATAGAGACCTACTGCTGCATAAAATTAGGGTCCTCCTTCGAATATTATGTCTTTATCTTCGATGTTTGAGAACACCATTGTGAAGAATCCCTTTGACCCAAGATGTAGGTCGATGCTTCCTTTAGGTTTCCAGTGATACTTGATCCACATCTGTAAAGCTTTTTCAGTGGGCCATAGTCCCATGAATTTACAGATGATAGTGTAAGTCCCCATGTGTTTCCTGTGCGCCTGCAGCGCAGGATCATTTAATATAACTCTAGGAGAGATTTCTGCTTTTGGTCTGCAAGGTCCCTTTTGTTTTTTGTCTCTTGAACCTTGATTTTTGTCTTCTTCCTCCTTGTCCTTTGTGCTACTATTTTCCTTGGTCTTGGTCCCATCTGTCTCCTTTTCATTATCCCTGTTCCTTTCATCCACAAAACCTTTGTTGTTCATCAGTGGTGTTTTACCTCTGCTAGCTACGACGTCCTTGTAGGAGGGAGTAGAGCTCCCTCCTTTGCCGCCCTCCATTAGGAACGACCTCTGCAACTTTCTATAACCCTAGATGATTGCTCCTTGTTCCAGAAAAAAGAAATTCTTAATGCTCTCTTGACCGGTCATATATATACTCTATTTAGCATTCATAAATGCAATTTAAACAATGAAAAATAATACATGGCATTTTGCACTCTAAAGAAGTTTGCACGTGAAGAAATTTTCATATATATATTCTATTTAGCATTCATAAATACAATTTAAACAATGAAAAATAACACATGGTATTTTGCACTCTAAAGAAATTTTCACTTGAAGACATTTGATCCCTCTTGGCTTATGTTAGATTTGTATTTAAAATGGATCTATGCTGATTTTTAAATTTGAAATTAATTAAGTCGAATTTTTTTTTTTTTTTTATTTTTATTTTTTATTATTATTTTTTTTTAATTTAGAAATTTAATTAAATCCATATGAGAAAATATTTCTAATTTCATTAATATGAAAACCTAAAAAAAATTATCTAAAAAATGATCTTGATAGTAATGTTCTACCTAGACAACACATTTAGATTAATTTAGATTAAATTTAAATTCCAGATAACAAGACTGAGCGATGGACAACAAATTGAGAGGAATGGACAACAAATTGATATTAGCTAAAATGTTTCACTGTATACTTGTACGTGCAAGTAGAGGCAATTAAGAGGAGAGTAAATATGAGAGAAAGTAAATCATATATGTAGTATTTTTATAGATTAGATTTATAATTTTTTTAGTAAGAATTTTTTAATGTTTTATTTTTATGCTTGAAAATTAGTGAGAGAAGCATTCCAGGATCATTATAGATTTGTTAACTTAAAAGGTTAATAAATATAATATTGGGACAAATATTTTGAAAATTAAATCAAATATTTTTTCTGCTGAATTAGACTATTCTATTATATACAGGAGACTAAAAAACAGTTACAATCAGGCTAACAGCGGGATCCTACTGCCAGAGATAATGGCAGAGAGGCTCAACCATTGGACCATGCTTGCGTTTAGGACCCAAAAAAATTCCCACGCAGGGGAGAACCAAAACCAAAACAGTGAACCAGGCCCAAATGTAGAACAAAAATCCCACGCGGGGGAGAGCCACAGTGGCCATTTGTCTCATTCCCCAAAAAAACCAGCCATCTGTCTTATTCCCCAAAAAAACCCAAATCATTGACAATATGACATGTCTACGGCATGACCAGCCTTGACAATACGACACGTAAGCTAACAAAGACAAGTGGACGAAGAAACCTGACCAGAGAGACCAAGAGCCACAACTCGGACCATGCATCAGTGCCAGAATTGGAGCAGCGAGCTATTCCTCCGGCTCCTCCTCCACGATCGGGCAGGGTATGTAATAGTCCTCCTCCAGCTCCGTGGTTGTAGCTTCCTCGGCCGCTGCAGGTAGACGTTCACTGCTATCCTTCTGAGGATTCGGCACCTCAACAGACTTGCCTTTGTCTACCTCGGCCAAGTTGCCCTCGTGGGTTTCGTCTCTCAGAGGTGCAAGATCAGGCGGAGAGCTGGTGCCGCCTTCTTCCTCAGATTCATCAATAAACAGAACTGAAATGTGGGTGTTAATACGCGGGCGAGTCAGGCGACTGTCAAAGGAGAAGATGGCGGAGCCAAAGAAGGGGGCATCTGAGGTGCCAGGGGAGCTAGCCTCCAGGAATTGGGTAGGCCGGGAGGGATTGGAGGTGGCAGAGCTGGGGCAATGGCAGAAGCAGTGACAGTGCGGGCAATGGCAAGGTGGGCGGGTCTCCTCCACAGCTGGGCGCCGCGAGGTTCCTCCTCTGCTGGAGCCCCGACGACTCAGCATCCTTTGACGTTCACGGACCATACTGGCAGGGAAGTTCAGGGAATAATCCAGCTGAACAAGCAGGTTCGGGCTGTAATAGAACTGGGAAAAGCCTGTATTAACCAGAATCTGGATACAAATCAACCGAAAATCAGCTAGCAGGTGGACAGGGATGCAGTGAGCGCCGCTGTAAATAGAGCTCCCAACTCTACCTCGGTGGTCGTCCGCCATTATGGTGGCTATCACATCCATCGCAGAGCCGAGAGGGGTAGCGCAGCCAAGAGAGGCCAGAGTGTTAATGCTCCCGGCCTGCCATCGTGTGGCTATTAAAGCCACTGTCTGGGAGTGACCTTCTCCTCCATATCCCAAGTGAGCCTTGCGCGTGATGGGCATGTGGCCTTCACGAGACCCCTGTCCCGTCAACCCAATTGTGCTAGCTGGCACCCGCATCCAGGAAAAATTAAATCAAATTTGAGTATAAGATGGAAAATCTATTAAAAGACTCTTTTCACATTTTACCTTTTTATTACCTCAAAAGAAATGGATTCTTTCATCCCATCATATCTTAGAAATTGACAAATGACAATATTACTATGAAACTCATGAATGTGTAATACTCCATGGATATTTTCAAAATGGTAGTGGAAACATTGGGCAGAAGAAGGGCAGCGTGAGTGCCCACTTCCTCAATTATTTGACCATCCGAGCTCTGCAATCTCACAATCTCATTACCATTTATAGCATCGCTGCATTGCCCATAGCTACCTGGCTGCCTGCGTATGTACATACGATGAATGAAAGAAGTGCGGAGATTTTTCAGAGTTGGATACTTCACTCAATGGTTAGTGCTTCAACTCCAATGTATTTATACAAGTTTTTGAAGCCTACACACACATCTTCATCGAAGGTGGAAAGTTGAGGCAACCTTGATTTGTGGTACATATCACAACTTTATTGCATAGCTTATTTTATTAGGGTGAAAAGGTGTTTTTCATAATTTAATAATAAATATTATTATTATTTTATGTTTTTTTATTAAAATATCAAAATATATATTAATGAAAATATTTAAATAAGTATTAATAAAACAAATTTTATATTAAAATAGTTTAATATTATTCTAGTTTGTTTTCATGTAAAGATAGAATAATTTAAATATTAAAATATACCATGTGATTATTAAAATTTAAAACACAAAACGTATTGCATATATGCTTATAAGGTTGTTTAATAATTTAACCAGCCTAGATCCATCTTAACACCGGATCTATCAAGTGTCGAGAGGGATCAAATTTCTCGAGGTGCAAACCTATTTTTTGAGTGAAAAACTTGAGGAAATGTTTGCACCTCGAGATATTTGATCCCTCTCAGCGCTTGATAGATCCGGTGTTAAGATGGATCTAGGCTGGTTTCAGTCGTGTGTAGTGATACAAAATTTGTTGAACATCTAATTATGTTGATCATTTTAAATATGCTAAATATGTCTAAGATTAATTTGGTCAATTTAATTTAAAATTTTCTTAGTTACCTTACTTTGTTGAGATGAAAGAGACTCTTAGTAACTTGAATGATGAAAAATGATGAAATACAAAATTTGAGTGCAAAGTGTCAATGTAACAATTGTGATAGATAGAAAATGTGAATATTAAGAATATAGTCAATTACAAACAATCTTCATTGCAATCAATCTGAAACTATTTTATGCTATTGTTCCTATTGTCACACCTATTAGTTTTTCCATTTTCTCATATCAATCATATGAAAAGAGTAGTTGGAATCATAGACCATTCAAATATTTAACTCGAGCTACTGTAGTAAACAATATACATTTTCTCTATTACTCTCCAATATTAATAGTAGTTTTCTCCAAATTCAGTCATTGTGTTTATGGAGTGTAAAACCCCAAATAATTTTCAATGGTAGTTATTTTCTAACAATGTTGAATGATGGAAAATGGGAATAATAAGAATGTACCCAATTATAAATAGTTTATAGTTTCAAGAAGCAGACATTTGGGGCAAGCAAACATTTTATTTAGGATAAAAATTCAAGTATTGTATTTATGGTTGAATAAATTTTATGTGCTTATACTGAGAGAGAGTGTGTATGTTTTGGGGGTGAGAAGGAGAGACAATGGGAGATAGAGATATAGATGGGGGAGGAGAGGGAAGAAGAGAGAGGCAAAGACAGGGAGGGAGGAACATATATAGATATGAGGAGAGAAATGTTAGAGAGAGAGAAAGGGAAGGGAGAGAGGGAGGGGAAAAGGAGGGAGGGAGGGAGAGAGAGATAGATAGATATGGAGAGATAGTATGTATGTTTAGGGGCTAAGATAGAGAGATAGAGAAGGAGAGACAATGGGAGATAGAGATATATATGGAGGAGGTAGAGATGTGCTTACACTGAAATCAATGCACACTATTAATCTAATTACTTTGAAATTAAACTACATCATACATCTTGTTTCATCAAATCAGAAATCGATATCTACACTAAAATCAAAGCATCTAGTGCAAACAATCAAATAGGATTAGAAATCAACATCTATATTGAAATCAATCAATCTAGTGCAAGAAATCAAATAGGATTAGAAATCAATATCTACATTTAAACTAATGCATCTAATGCAAGCAATCAAATATGAGTAGAAATCAACATCTACGCTGAAATTAATGCATCTAGTGTAAGTTATTAGATATGATTAGAAATCGACATCTACACTGAAATCAATGCATATAGTGCAAGTGATCAAATAGGATTAGAAATCAATATCTACACTAAAACCAATGCATCTTGTGCAAGCAATCAAATAGGAGTAAAAATCAACATCGACATTGAAATCAATGCATCTAGTGTAAGGTATTAAATGGAATTATAAATCGACATCTATACTGAAATCAATGCATATAGTGCATGTGATCAAATAGGATTAGAAATCAACAACTACATTGAAATCAATACATATATTTTAGTGAAAATATAAAATATTCATGACGTTCTAGATCTAACTTCTATGTTAGTATTTGCCTTTGTGAGACTCTTTCTTCTTCCTTCTCTCTCCACCTTCCATTCTGTGTCTATCTTCCTCCTCCTTCATATTTCTTAATATTTTGTTTTTTAATGTAACATTACGTTACGTGACAACATCTCCCTCATATACTAGGCTGTAGAGCGCCTCTCAGGGCAATAAAGTTGTGTAATTTTATTAATATTTAACGATATATGGTATTTTAAAAATTATATTAAAATATATATGTTCATTTTAATTAAAACACCTATATATATATAATATATATATATATATTATATAATATATAATAATATTTATATATATATATATATATTATATAATATATAATATATATTAATATATATATATATATATATACTATATTATCATATATATATATATATATATTATTACTATATATATTACACTTAATTTTTTCTATACATTTTTGAAAATGATATATTGTGAGGTATTTCGTTAAATAGCTAAGGTTTCACTCTTTCAAGATTTTTGATTATCAAGTACAAATAGAAGAACATCAAATTTATCAAAACAAAGATATAGGACCATATGTTGATGGTCTAGAAGGCCTAGAATTGTTCAAAAAACAAAATACAACCCACTCTCCTCATTATGCATTACCATTATTAGGACCCTGGTCAACATTACCTCCCTCAGCAGGACAGTGAAAAGCATTGTGAACATGGGATTCGATATGAGCCATGCGACCCTCAAAGTTATCCATCCGATCGTAGAGTCTCTTATGGCCACGATGAAGAGAGTCATGTCAATAAAAAATGTGCCACTAGTTATGTTGAATATCACTGAGAAAACTAATAATTTCATTCTATCATTGTATTGATCCTGGGCTTGTTGCTCAACTGATTCTTAGAAAAGGTGGATTTGAGCTTCAATAGAATCGAAAAAGGGAGAGGAGTGGGGGGGAAGAGGGAGGGGGGGAGCAGGTTGGGGGCGATGTGTCCACCCACCTAGGAGAACTGCTAATCAGTTGGTCCATCTCACCCTCATCTACTTGTTTCCCTATAGGATGACGGTCCTCCTTACCCCTTTGTCTGCCACACTATTGTGGCCTACCTTGTTAATGTTGTATGGGATTGCCACACATGCTGCCACTCAACACCAAATCACACAACCAATTAACAACTCTGCTGCCTACAACCTAGGCTTCCATACATGCCCACTGCAAGGGGTCTGAAATGTCTCTCCTCCCCCACCATATTAGCACAACAACCTCTCCAAAAATAATGGTCTCCGCTCCCTTCTTGGAAGAACCATTGTCTACTACTTCTAAGGCCTAAGGTAGCCACAACCTGCCCACATTATTATCTAATCCAAAGTTATCCCCTCTTCAGGTCCACAAATAAGGTTCAATTGTAGCACCCATGAATGCCTTAGTGAACCACTTTGTCCAACCCCCACCTTGATGTTCACAATTGAATTGAAACACGGGGTTCATGAAAAACACTAGTACCCCAACCTCTCTTGGTCGAAAAAAACTACCTTCCCATGTGAGACTAAAATTAGAGAACCAAAGAAAATAGACTTTCCCGAACCACCCACTAGAGGAAAGTGGGACCGGAAACCATTGCTCACATTGACCGTTAAGCCACACAACTAAAGCATACAATGTAAACATTGTAATGAGAAAGAATTTCTAAATTACCTGAGAGGTAGCACTAACCCCTACACTTATGGCCATTGCATCACTATGCCTGGTTCTTGAGGATAACCTCTTGTCGGTTGAGCTAAAGCTTTGAGCCCTACTATTAGAAAGATCCAACTCCCAAGCGCAAGCTAACCCAGGGTCCCATATTAGAGTTTGAGCTACCACTGCATGAAGAGTGACTTAATAAGGCCAGTTTGAAACCATAATCATTCCCCTCCACTAGTTAAGACCTCAACATGGCTCTCTAGAGAGGCCCCTTAAATGAACCAAGCAGGTAATTTTTCTCACAATCCAAGCTCTCATCTCTCGGTCGTTGCATCCACTTTCAAATCCCATTGTCATTGGAATAATAACCTAAGTTATTTTGAGAACATTCCCATGCAGATCACTAGTCCCTTCGTACTCAACATGCTTAAATGTTATTGTTGTAGTGTGGGAGGAGGGTTATTGCCCCGTTCCAACATACCTACCAAATTCATCACCATCAATGAGGAATAATGATTATATCATTACTTTATATATATAATTTTTTATTTTACATTTCTATATAAAAGAAATGTGGAATTTATTTTATATTTAATATGAAGTTAACTTTACTCTAGATGGAGTGATCATTGATGAGCGAGGAGGTGATGGTGGCGTAGCTTGCAATCACCTCAAGAATTAACTGATTAGGACATGCACACCACCCTTAGCATTGAATGCTATGTGGTAGGAAATGATGTTACACTCATCATTTGGTTTAATGGCCCTTAATTTGGATTGAGCACCTCCCACATGTAATAAGATACTTGCAATGGTGGCAACGGGCTTTGGGAAGTTTCTTGAAGGCATTCTAATTTGTTGCATCATGGTGGTGACTCTTTAGATTAGTAACTTACATAATGCCATGTATTGTGAACTCTTCATCATTCTTTGTTTTTTTTTATGTAGTCGGGCATTGTATCTATTTGGAGGTTTACTAGAAGTGTTGAGCTTTGTAGAAGAGAAATTTGAGTGACGGAGTAAGCCACCTTAGCTTCCATCTATTCTCTTAATATTGCCTTCTCTTAGCTTTTTCTCTCTCTTCCACTCAATCAATAATTTCTTCATTGTGAATGCCTAGTCCATATACACCTTCCAAACCATTTTGATTTTATTTTGTTTGGTGGTTTTTGGTGGGAACGAGTGGTACTATTGGTTTTGTGGCTCTTTCCGATAAATAATTTATTCTAGAATGAACATTTTGATAGTTTACTTTAGCCTCATGAGGCAATAAGTTTTTGTGAAGGATGGTCTAATTCGTTTCTCTTAGTGGTTGGTGGTTGGCAAAAAAAGTCTTGTTGGTTTCTTGGACCTTCCTCAAAGAGTATTTTTTAGGGGTTGTTTATTCTAATGTATTTCCTTACTCCCAAAAGGTAGGTTATAGCTAACAAAAGTGGTCTCATGGGTCTCCTTGCGTAGCCTCAATTCACAGTGGCACCAGTGTGATTTCATATGGTTATAGGGTTCCCCATATTTCATAAAGTTGTTTATTATTGAAGTCTGAAGGATTTTTTGGTCCATGTTAGTGGTTCAATTTTATGTCTTCATCTTGTTGAAATTTATTCCTTTAAGCTCACCTAATACCATGCCTAGGAAAAAAGCCTAGTCTTTAAGGGTAAACAATGGTCATGGTTCCCATGGGAGCTTGCAGGTATGCACTAGAGCTCAATCCTTAGTTCATATTTTTCGCATTTAAACCCTGTCAGAAATTCAACAAGAAATTGAAGAAGCTAAGGAAGATATCATTATTGAGCATGATTTCGACTCTAATTTTAAGGTCATAACAATGGTTGTTGTTTAGGTATTGAATAATGGCCATACTCATGAATGTAAAAATCCATACATGAATATGATTCACCTATATTCGTAAGTTAAAAAATTCTTGTGTAGGGTAATTCCCTATCAAAATGGTACTCAATCTTAGTGCTTAACTCATCATTTCAAATGTACCCCCTATTGCACATTCAATAAGAACTTCAGGAAGCTAAGGAAGATATCATTAATGAGAATGATTTCCACTTTGATTTGAAGTTCATAGCAATGGTTGTTGATTGGGTGCCATATAATGGCCATACTCATGGATGCCAAAGTCATTACATACATACCATGGACTTCTATTTGTAACTCAAAATGTTATTGGGTAAGGTGCTTCTTAATCAAAATGACGCTAAAGATGAAATCTTCATGATCATGGACAAGTTTCATCTAAAATTGAAAGCTATAGACAAACATTTGGCTACGATCAAATAAATTTCATTGCATGACAAAGACCCTATTCCTCAAGATAGTCACGTGAACTAGTGCCTATTGATGTGAATATCTCCTCTTCCTCATCATCTATGCATGATGATTTTTATATACTATAATAGCTTGTCTCAACCTACTATAGTTGTTTATCTCTATTTATTAGTGATGGTAGTTTTTGTG
>APFE030638987.1:5308-40308 GCA_000404065.3 Pinus taeda | reverse complement strand
TCTTGTATATGGTGATACCGGATGTCATTATGCTTGGATTGAACATGAAAAAATGGATTTTGAGAGAGTTTGATAAAACGTTGATTGTGAAAATAAATCACAGTGGGATCCATCATCTAACCAAATAACCCAACAAGATTCTTCCTCATTTAGATAACTTCACAAGTCGCTTGACTAGCAGCCACGTACTCTACTTCTATTGAACTAAGTGCAATTGATCTTTGCTTCCTGCTATACCAAGAGACTACTTCTAACCCAATATTGAAGATTCCTCATGAAGTTCTCTTTCATTCTCATGGACTACCTGCCCAATATGCATATGTGAAGCCTTGAAGCTTCACTCTCTCTGTCTGTTTGTGCCAAAGACCATACTAAGTAGCGGCTCTGAGTTATCTCAACACATTTTTGGTTGTATTCAAATATAGTTTTGTTGGCTTAACCATTTATTTACTAATATGGTTACCTTCATAACACATGTTTGGTTGTTTGTTCAACAAATACATGAGTGAACCCATAAGCTTCCTATAAATAGTGGCCTACACCTCCTCACCTGAAGTGGCATTGTCTTTCCTCCAACTTCCTCCTAGAGAAGTGTCCATGGGTTTGCTACTCTCCATGTGAAACTTGTTTAGTATCTCGTTGGCATACTTTCCCTGAGAGACACACAGTTCCCCATCTCCTTTCCATACTTCCAAACTGAGGAAATAATGCAGGAGTCCCATATCCTTCACCTCTATTTCTCTTGCAAGGTCCTCTTTACTATATTTTATCAACTTCTCGTCACCGGTTAAAATCAAATCATTGACATATAATACTATAATCAACAATTTACCTTCAATAATAATATGGTAAAGGTTTGCATCTGCTTCACTTTTGGTGAATCCCAACCTGGTGAAATAGTTGTCGATCTTGGTGTACTAAGCACGGGGTGCTTGTTTCAATCCATACAACACTCACTTGAGTCTGCACACATGTGACTCTCTTTCGAAGGTCTCAAATCCTTTGGGTTGTTCAATGTACACCTCCTCCTCAATCAATCCATTGAGGAATGTTGTCCTTACATCCACCTGATGGGTCTTCCATCCCATCTGTGTTGCAAGTGTTAGAATTGATTTGACAGAAGAGTACCTTGCTACTGGAGAAAAGGTATCCTCATAATAAATTCCTTATTCTTGAGAGAACCCCTTGGTCAGAAATATGGACTTGTGTTTCTCGATGCTTCCGTCTGTTGCTTGCTTCACCTTGTAGATCCACCTTGAACCTACCAGTGACATGTTATCTGGTCTTGGGACCACTTCCCAAACATTATTTCTGACTATGGAATCATATTTCTCTACCATGGCATCAACCCATACTAGCTTCTGCACTGCTTCCTCAAATGAGGATGGTTTTGTCTCAACTAGCTCACTCATAATATCCGTGTACCCAGTGTACCAATCCGGTGACCTCCTCAGCCTACATTGTGATGTGGATGCCCCCACATTCTCTCTAGCATCATTTAATAATATGCCAGCTTCCCTGGCATGCTTCCTTCCTTCTTGTTGATGCCTCGAAAATCATTGCATCAACATCGGGGAAAACCACTCGGTCCGTACCTTAATGCAGCTCCTTTTCCGTTTGGGATGGTGGTTCCGACTGGATATAATGGGACCAGTTTCCCAATGATGAATAAAAAGGGATGGATGAGTGACTGGTTTTCTAATAAGTGATAATGGATGGATGACTTAATCTAAAGAGCGAAAATACAAATAACTATTCTATCCCGGGAAATTTCTATTCTTAAGTGCAACGTTTGATGATCTCTGTTCATCAATAAGCATATAGATGACTCTATTCAATAAACATAGACATTCATTCATATAATAATTGCTTTGTTCAAATAGTTGAAACAAAGTAATTAATAAAATATTGTTACACTTGTCTTTTATGTATTACTGATACATGTATGACTAAAAGAAAAGCATCCTGTAAACATCCAATAGTGGAAAGTATAAAGAATGTTGTTGAAACACATGCATATATTCAATAATAGCAAGAATAATTAAATAACAATTCACATAAAAAGAATGAATTCAGACATAGATATTAGTACCATATGAGCTGCAAATCATTCACAACATCAATCGCAATTCGAATTCCTTCTTTCAACTCAGAGATAATTTTAAATAAAGGCAATAGTGCACATCCACATAAAAGCTTCGTTGTCAAAAATTGGAATAATTGGCCCAGTCTTTATAAAAAAAATATACCTGAAATACAGTAGTGCAACTTCAGGTTTAAGTCATATAAAAAAACTCAGGACCCTTTCTAAATGCATGAAAGGGTCTATAAATACTTAATTAAACTAACTAACTACAAAATTAAAATGTTATTAAATTGGTATAACTTGATCTTGAATATCTCCTCCACAACAATCTAGTAGTCGGCAGCATGATTCATCACTCTGGCTGTTTTCCCTATGATCTGAGTTGGCATATCGCTAGCATCGGTTCCACTTCTTGAGGGCGGTTGAGACGAGAATTGAGCTGAGCCGAATATGTGGCATCATGTATATCGGGGATTATACACCCGATTGCATCTGTTAGACACTTGAGGGCGGCTCTCTGGCTGTATGGTTTTACTAGGAACAACCAATAGGTGTCCCAAGTTAAACTTTGAATACCTGTAATCAACCTCCCATTCTTTTCCAGCTCTTGATAACATGATTGCTCCAATGTTTTAGCCGATAGCAATTTACCTGGTGTACATTGAGAGATCATATTAGATAAATAGAGAGTATTGTTTAATTAATTCAATCAAATTACTTGTGGATAATTTGCATCTAGAAACTGCTCTCTCTGCTTCATCAATTGGGACTGCCATTCCAAGAATAGGATTTCTTTATGTGATTCTAGGATTTTAGGCAAATTTGCTGCCTGTCCCTCACTAGTGTCCTGCCAAGTAAGAAAATTTGTTAAGGTCTCATCGGCCTGGTCTAAGTCCTATCTAGCATCGACTGATTTATCGATTATTGATGCTGTTATGTCACACAGGGGTTCAACTTGAGCAATTTTATGACACAATAATCTTATTTGTGTTACCAGTGCCTTATTAATCTGTAGTGCTTCTGCCCCAAAATCGACAGGCTACGGAAGATTCTTGAACTTTTGTATTTGAAGTGATAATTGAGCAATTTGCTCATCTTTTGTCTTTACCATTAGTTCATTCATCGTCTTCAATTTTGCCCATGCTTCTGATAATTCTTTCTGCCTTTGAATCGTGCTCGAATCTGCCCTCTATTTCTCTTCAAGTAGCTGCTTGTTCAGTTGATTATTTAACTGTTGTTGCGTTAACAATTGCTGTTCTAATTGTTCAACGTTCTGCTGTGCCTCCGATAGCTGTGTTTGTAACAAAATAATTGCGTGGTCCTTTTCTTTTAGAAAATTACTCACTTCCGATGCCTTGTCCATGGTGGCTGCCGAATAGGCTCCGGCATACTGGGACAACTTTGTTAGGTCATTGGAAGGATCGAACTCCTCCTTCCAAACTACGTTGGCTGTCTCTGTTTGTTCGGGGAACAAGGAAGGTTGATCAATCCTTCTCCTTTTCTGTTGTCGCTTTACTACGGCCCTGTGTTTTGGGTTGTAAAAGACATCCAATGGAGGGATATCCTCCACTTGCAAAATGATTTGATCCGAAGGATCTTTTGGAATTATTTCTAAGTCTGTACTAGGGGGTAGGCCGCTGGTTCCTTCACTTGGAACCTTTTCTGACGCTGTATCCTGTGTATCAGTCGCTTTGGATGTATCGACATCTTTTGAGCTTTTCAGATTACTTATGATTGAGTCGAATTGCTGCCATTCTTGGAGCAATTTTGGGTCAATTTGGGTATCGACATTTACATCCTTGCTGCCTTGCTCCTTTCTCTGTCCCTCCTCATGTATTTTCTCTTGCTCTTTCCTTTGCGCTTCCTCCTGTTCTTTCCTCTGTACTTCCTCCTGCTCTTTCCTCTGAAGTTCCTCCTGCTCTTTTCCTTGGACTTCTTCAAAAATTTCTGATGTAGCAGGAGGTTCATTGGTAAGTCACTGTTCAGGCTTGCTTGATTGTGTCATCGGGGCATTAGCTAACAAATCTAGAGGTGGAGTTTGCAACCTCTGCTCTCTAAGTTTGTTAAATTCCACTAACCCGTCGTCGTGATATCTCATTTTAGCTAATGCTTGACCTTGAAATAATGACTTTGCCGAAGAAAATAGATCATCAAAATCATCTTCTTTATGTTCAAATTTAGTGAGTTTTGCCTGATCTAGTACATTATAGACGATTTTCCTTGGATCAAATCGTCTATTAGGAAGAGTGGCAAGATTCAATATATTTATCTTTTCTGATTCTTTCTTTGCATTCTTATAGTCATGCAAAGTGTAAACACCACACCTTAGAGGAAAAGGAGGCCAAACTTGCTTCTTTGAATTCCTCAAAGTCTTGGTCGCTCCTACGGATGTAAGCTGATATGCTATCTCTCTAGCCAATAGTTTGTCGGGTATGTACAAGGGGAGAACATGAGGCCTGGCATGGATGCCAAAAAATTTTATATATGTAAATTTATCTTCTCCGAACCAGTTTCCTAAGGCTGTCAAGTCAATCTCTGCTTGTGAGGAAATCTTAGGAGCAGGTTTGTCAAAAATTGCATAGTAAATGGGCAACATAAATCCATTGCAAACTTGATATAGGTGGTGCTTATAATGGGCTTTCCACAACTTCTGGTGATAGATATGAATCAGCATGGCGTCCTGTGGAGTCCATCTCCACCCCAGCACAGGAAATTCAGAGTTAAAACAAAGAGTATCTAAGATGTTGGCATTATAATAAAATGGAGGAATAAACCTATCAGTAACGCGGGTTTTGTTTCTGAACTCAAGAATAGCAGTTGCTAACTTATCAGATAATATATTTCCCCAATCCATTATTTCACTATTGACTGCTGCTTCCATTAAAGGCACCATTTCTATTGAGAATTTTGAGGAATCATGCAACCCCCAAATCCTACACATCATCGCCCCAACGTAACAATAAGGAGAACATAAGGAATCGACAGAGTACTTACCCGAAGACTCATGCTTGTGTTTTGCAGGGTTCTATCTCCATTCCCATATAGGTGCTGATTCAGTTTCATTTTCATCTATGAACTTCTCCAGAAATGCTTTGTTATACTTCTTCTCTGGTTCAGGCAAATGATACATTTTTCTCAAATCATTGGGTTGAAACGAACCGAAGACTCTCTTGTTGACTGTACAAAATGTTCTGTTTGTAATCGGGATTTCCTCAACTTCCCACCTTACTACATCTGTGTATGGAAGAATTTTCTCTCGAGCTGCTATCCGGTGTAAGTAAGAATCAGCTAAATCCTTTAGGGTAGCCTCGGACTTTCGGTTCGAACCTGCTGTAGCTTGCACTGATACTTCTTGAGGTTCTTCGGCTTCAACCATATTATAGATGCTCTGCCAACTAGTATTACCGAGACCAAGACATGTAGTGTCTGAGATCAACCCTTTTTTACTTGGTCCCGGATCGACAGTATGTTGTCCTGTTACTGCGGAAGCTGAAGGTGTTCCAATTTTTTTAGATTTCTTCCCCATTTGGCCTAAATTTGCTGCTTCGGAGGAGCTCTGCGCAGGAGATAAAATGAACGTAATGCAGAGAATAGGTGGTGCAAACCAAGTATGAAAGGGTTATATCAATCAATGAATAATGGAGGATTAAAATAATACTGCTGCAGATACAATCGCCGAATAATAATAATCGTCGAATAATTCATTTAAGTGTGGCTTTGATTTTTTGGTGGTTGATCGCAAGTGAATCACTATCGGGAATAGAAAGGCTTTTAATAATAATTTAACATAATATACCCAAGCCTTTACAATCCTTCTTGAAATTCGTGTTTAGCTTTATCGTAATCAGAGATCGGAGGAATGCTTGAATAGTTATATTTGTGTCATTGTGAAATCCCCGATTGCCGATAGCGATATCGCTAATTCGCATCGGGAGTTTTTAGAAGAGGGCCTTTTGAGCATGCATGTTATATTCCTTGATCGCCGATAGCGATATCGCATCGGAGCATAGAGAGAGGGTCTTTTGTTACAATTGCTTACCTTCTCGATATTCGATAGTTATTCGCGCTTGTCGCATCGGGGCAAACCAATGGGTCCTTTTGTTATGCATCCTTTGTTATTGCGATATGCGATATTGCAATCGCTTTATCGCAATAATAAAGAATTATTCATTTATTATTATAAGACCGATTTGTGTTCATTCAAAAGGTTTATAATGTTTTGTTTCTTTTCGGACCTTTTGAGGAATGATAAGTTGATACCAATTTTATCTAAAAGGGACCCATTTCATATTATAGTTTGAAGATAAAATTTTATGAAATGGGGGGTTGTTGTACAACACAACACTTCTATGGATGTCCCTGCATGAGTGGGTTCCTCCACTCTCTACTCCTCTACTTGTGGTTTCTCCACAACATCTTGAGGTTCTTCTTTTGGAGCCAAAATCTCCTCATCTGCATGAAACTAAATCTCCCTCTCAAGGGAACATCTCATGGCCTTTTCTTCATCAAACTTAACATCTATACAAACAATTTTCATCCTATGAGATGACAGGCACACCTGCTAGTTGTGAGGTGTATTAGTGTACCCCACAAATATGCCCAACTCAGCTATCAACTCTAGCTTTTTCTTTGCATCCTTGGAAACATGATAGTAAACTAATGAACCAAAGATCCTGAAGTGTGACACATCTAGTTTCTTCCCTCAAAAAGCTTCTTCTGGTGTACTCATCTCAAGAATCTAACGAGGACTCCTTTTGTACACATATATCATTGTGTTACATGCTTTAGCCCACAACTGCAACGATAGTCCTTGATCATGCAACATCGCTTGTGCAACTCCCAAAATACTTTTGTTCTTCCTCTCGGCCACCCCATTCTTCTATGGGTTATAGGGTGCTATTAACTCTTGTTGAATTTCGTTTGATGTACACAAGTTCTTGAACTCATTCAACAATATTTTCCACTGTTATCACTCCTGAGAGCCTTCAATTTCCTTCTAGTGTCTTTCTCAACAAGTGTTTTAAATTCAAAAAAATTTGAAAATGTCTAGTCTTTCTTCTGCATGAAGAATATCCAGCACTTATGTGAAAAATCAGCTGCAAATATCACATAATACATTTGCTTGGTTGTGGAGGCTGTCGAGAATGGCCCACATATATCTAAGTGAACTCTTTCAAGGATTGATTTCACTCAATTTTCCCTATCATGAAAGGTGGCTTTAGTGTACTTCCCCAATGTGCGCCCTTTGCATGTATCTTTATCCTCTAATGCACTCTTGGGAAGTCATGTAGAAATATGTTGCATGATCTTCAAGGCTCCATGGTGCAAATGACCCAATATTCTATGCCATAATTCATCAATGTATTGGCTCTGCAAATTCTATGCTTTCATGCTCAAGGAAGTACAGTCTTCTACATCCAATTTGTAGATGTTTTCCCCCTAAAATCTGATCTGCTTCACATGTCCTATGGCTATGTGACGAAGGAAATCCTTTCCTTTGCTAAATATCACATTGTAGCCATGGTCTTCCAATATAGCAACTAAAACTAAATTCTTCTTAAAACTTGAAACATACATGACACATTTTAATGTGAGAAGAGAACCAAACTTCCTCTGAAAAGTAATAGTACCAATATAGGTTGCACTATACTTTCCATCATCTCCCATCTCGATGTGCATTTGGAGGTCCTTCTCCTCTAAGTCACTGAAAAATTATTGGTTTCCCATCATATGGAATGAGGCTCCACTATCCAGATACCACACACTACCCATCACCAATGTCACCATGCATGAAATGAGGGTGAAATCCAACTCAAATTGTGAAGCTAGAGCTTCACTTGCCGCTCCTCCTAAGGATTATTGTCGACCTTCTTCTATGGACACTTCATGACATAGTGTTCCAGCTCATGAAAATGAAAAAAATTAATCTTTGACAAGTCTTTCTTCTTGTTTCCCTGAGTGGAATCCCCTTTGGATTGGAATTTCTTTCCTTTCGATTTCTTTGCCTCTTTAGCCAAGGCACAATTCTCCTCATCGTCATGTGTGGACGAGGTTCCATCTTTGGTGTTCTGCCTTATCTCTTCTTGCACCAAGTTGGACCACAAACACTCTCACTTTGGTAGATGCTCCATCCCATTTACATAATCTTGGTAGTTGTGCCAGCTCTTGGGAAGGCCTAGAAGTGCTAGGTTGACTAGATCATCTTCAAAAATTGTAATACCAATCATCCCAAGCTCATCCGAACATTGGGTGAAACTGTTCAAGTATTGTGGTATCATGTCACCCTTATTCATTTTGATCTTCCAAAGCTTGTCCTTTAGTGCCAGCTTCCTATGGTCACTGTTGTTCTGAAACAAGTCTATCAAGGCTTGCCACATTGCATATGGTGTATCCTTCCTATGGAGATTCGAGACAATATCATCTCAAACTCCTTCTGGTATGATCCTCCTTGCCTTTGCCACACATTTTGTAGTATACCTAGTGGAGATAATATGTGGTACAGAGGGAGGTACCCAAGGGAATAATGTAATAATGGGATGGGTCATAGTAATAAATAAAGTGGTTAACCCACATCATGTAAGGGACCACAAGTAGTTAGTAATAATGTAATAAGCCCATGGTATTAGATAGATGGTATTGAGGGAACCATGGTAATGACCCATGGTATTATATGTATGAGGCCTAAATAGAGGCTAGAGACTCCCGATTGAGAGATGTCAAGGATTATTGTATGAACAGACATATGGCTTGTGGAGTGTTCTCCTTCCTTAAGGAGTGAATGTATGGTGTTGCCCTACTTGAAGGGTTTGATATCAATAAAGAAACATTTCTATTTATTTCTATATTGTATTTATGGGTTTATCTCTATTTTCATACATTTTCAGATCAGATCTATAACAAGTGGTATCAGAGCACTTTCTTGGGCAAAACAAAGTATTTTTTATTTTTATTTTTTTGCAAGAATTTTTTGGGCGGCGAGTTTGCAGATCAGATCTGTATGTTCTGGTGCAAAATCTGTAGAATATAATTACAGATCTGAGTTGTTGGTGAAAAAATACCCAATTTGAAAAAAAAAGCCGAATTGGACTTCCGATAAGGGAGATATCGTTGATTTAAAAATCAGCTGTGTTGCAGATTTTTTTCGGCGCGACAAGTTTGCAGATCAAATCTGTATGTTCTGGGGCAATATTTTCCAAATATACATGCAGATTTGGATTTTTTGCGAAAAAATACCCAATTTGAAAAAAAATCGGCTGAATCGGAGTCCAGATGAGGTGGATATCGCTGATTTAAAAATCAGCTGTGTTGCAGACATTTTTTAGGGCGACGAGTTTGAAGATCAGATCTGTATGTTTTGGGGCAACATTTGCATAATCTAATTGTAGATTTGAGTTTTTTGTGAAAAAATACCCAATTTGAAAAAAAAGTCGGTCGAATCGGAGTCTAGATGAGGGAGATATCGCTGATTTAAAAATCAGCTATGTTGCAAATATTTTTAGGGGCGGCGAGTTTGCAGATAAGATCTGTACGTTATGTGGCAACATTTGCAGAATCTAATTGTAGATCTGGGTTCTTTGCAAAAAAATAACCAATTTAAAAAAAATCAATCGAATCAGAGTCCGGATGAGGGAGATCTCGCTGATTTAAAATCAGCGCCTTTTTAAGAAATTTTTGTGACAACGGGATAGGTGAAGCGCAAATCTAAAATTCTAGTGTCTAGATCAGAATTTGATGAAGATGTACAAATTTGATGGCTCTGAACCGGCAATATGGGTAGCACAAATGGAACAATATTTCACTTTGAATCACATCATAGATGATGAAACTAAACTACGTGTGGCAGCCATTTACTTGGACCAAGAAAGATGGCAATAGTGGCAGTCGCATTCTAAATGCTATCCAAGGACAATTATGGGCAGATGTTCGAAAAATCCATTTATGACCACTTTTACCATAAATATAATTTTTTGGGTCCTCTTACTAAGCTCAAACAGACAGACACATAACGTAGCAAAGATTTTATTTTTGCAGGAAAGAAGGAAACCAAGAAACCTAAAGGGTTATTTTCTGCTGATATCTCCTTATTGCAGGTTCATGGACTGATTCAGAAGGAGAAGATCATTATGTCTATAAATTATAGTTGCAAGCATAATTTTATCAATGTTAATTGGGCAAAAAAATTGCAAGTTCCAACAAAACAAATTGAAAACACACAGGTTGATAATGAGGATGTTCAAGTTTATAAATATTTGAAGCTCTCTATGGATAAGTACGTGCTGCATTGTGATATTTATACTTTAGATATGGATAACATGGATGTTGTTTTGGGATATCCTTGGATGGAATCTGTGGGTACTGTCAATATTAATGTGCAGAAGAAATTCCTGAAGCTCTGGTATAAAAAGAAGAAAATTACATTGCAGGATATTTCCATTAAGACCTAAGCAGAGATTATGGAGGCAGAAGCATAAAGCTCTAATGACACTAACACATCAGATGATGAGCTTTTAATGGTCGACAACCAAACACAAACATTGAACCAAGAACTAGAAAAAAAGGGAGAACCCAAGGAGGCTGAAGCAGAAAATGTTACAGGTATTGATACATCAGATGAGGACTTAGTGGTTGAAGTAATATTGGAAGATAAAAAACAACAACAGGCACCACAACATGTACCAGATACCAATCAGCCTCCATTAGGTGGTGAATTAAAGAAAGATACATCGTTGATTAACACTTCAGCATATCACCACCCACATCACCCCACAAGAAAACAACCAACAAGATGGCAACGAATTAGCCACAAGGACAACAACCCCCGCATGATAGATAGAGAGGGGCACTGATCCACCTACTACACATCAACACAGAAGAGCCGCCAGGGTCAACTTCCATCTCAAGTGAGCGAGGCACCAACTAGATTGAGGGTTCACCTTTCTCTGGGATGGCTAGATGCACGTGCATGGTACCAGTGGACTACTCTTTTGAGTAGATCTTATTATTTGTGTTTTTCTTATGTTTTGGGGACGAAACATCTTAAGGGGGGTGGAATGTAGTATAGCTAGGGGGATAATATGGGGTACAAAGAGAGGTACCAAAGGGAATAATGTAATAATGGGAGGGGTCATAGTAATAAATAAGTGGTTAACCCGCATCATGTAAGGGACCATAAGTAGTTAGCAATAATGTAATAAGCCCATGGTATTCGATAGATGGTATTGAGGGAACTATGGTAATGATCCATGGTATTTTCTGTATGAGGCCTATATAGAGGCTAGAGACTTCCCATTGAAAGATGTCAAGGATTGTTGTATGAATAGAGATATGGCTTGTGGAGTGTTTTCCTTCTTCAAGGAGTGAATGTATGGTATTGCCCTACTTGAAGGGTTTGATATCAATGAAAAAATATTTCTATCTATTTCTATCTTGTCTTTCTAGGTTTATCTCTATTTTCATACATTTTCAGATCAGATCTATAACAAGTGGTATCAGAGCACTTTCTTGGGCAAAACGAAGTATTTTTTATTTTTTTGCAGGAATTTTTTGGGCGGCGAGTTTGCAGATCAAATCTATATGTTATGGTGCAAAATCTGCACAATATAATTGCAGGTCTGAGTTGTTGTTGAAAAAATACCCAATTTGGAAAAAAAAAAAGCCGAATCAGAGTTTGGATAAGGGAGATATCGCTGATTTAAAAATCAGCTGTGTTGCAGATATTTTTTGGCACGGAAAGTTTTCAGATTAGATATGTATATTTTGGGGCAATATTTGTAGAATATAAATGCAGATCTGATTTTTTTGCGAAAAATACCCAATTTGAAAAAAAATCGGCTGAATTGGAGTTTGGATGAGGGAGATATCGATGATTTAAAAATCAGTTGTGTTGCAGACATTTTCCGGGGCAGCGAGTTTGTAGATCAGATCTGTATGTTTTGGGGCAACATTTGTAGAATCTAATTGCATATGTGGGTTTTTTGGGAAAAGATGCCCAATTTGAAAAAAAAATCGGTCGAATCAAAGTTCGGATGAGGGAGATATTGCTGATTTAAAAATCAGTTGTGTTGCAAATATTTTTTGGGACGACGAGTTTGCAGATCAGATCTGTACGTTATATGGCAACATTTGCATAATCTAATTGCAGATCTGATTTCTTTGCAAAAAAAGGGCCCAATTTCTTAAAAAAAAATCAATCGAATCAAAGTTCGGATAAGGGAGATATCGCTGATTTAAAATCAGTTCCTTTTTCAGAAATTTTTGTGATAGTGGGACAGCTGAAGCACGAATCTGAAATTCCAGTGCCTAGATCATAATTTGATAAAGATGTACAACTTTGATGGCTCTGAACTGGCAATATGGGTAGCACAAATGGAACAATATTTCACTTTGAATCACATTGTAGATGATGAAACTAAACTATTTATGGCAGCCATTTACTTGGACCAAGAAAGATGGAAATGGTGGTAGTCGCATTCTAAACGCTATCCAAGGATGATTACTTGATAGATGTTCAAAAAATCTATTTGTGACCACTTTGACCATAAATCTAATTTTTTGGGTCCTCTTATTAAGCTCAGACAGATAGGCACACAACCTAGCAAAGATTTTATTTTTGCAGGAAAGAAGGAAACCAAGAAAGCTAAAGGGTTATTTTATGCTGGTATCTCCTTATTGCAGGTTCATGGATTGATTCGGAAGGAGAAGATCATTGTGTTTATAAATCCTAGTTGAAAACGTAATTTTATCTATGTTAATTTGGAAAAAAAATTACAAGTTCCAATAAAACATTTTGAAAACCCACAGGTTGATAATGGGGATGTTCATGTTTATAAAGATTTGAAGCTCTATGGATAAGTATGTGTTGCATTGTGATCTTTATACTTCAGATATGGATAACATGGATGTTGTTTTGGGATATCCTTGGATGGAATCTATGAGTACTATCAATATTAATGTGCAGAAGAAATTCCTGAAGCTCTGGTATAAAAACAAGAAAATTACATTGCAGGATATTTCCATTAAGACCCAAGTAGAGATTATGGAAGTAGAAGCACAAAGCTCTAATGGCATTGACATATCAGATGATGAGCCTTTAATGCTCGACAACCAAACACAAAAATCGAACCAGATACCAGAAAAACATGGAGAATCAAAGGAGGTGTTGAAGCCCCGAAAATCGGGTCTACAACAATGGGGATACCCACTCAGTCCAGACCTTGAAAGCAGCTCCTTTTCCGTTTGGGATGGTGGGTCCGACTAGGGATAATGGGACCAGTTTCCTAATTTGTGTATGTGTGTGTTGAGAATTGATATTTCTTTTCTAATAATTTCTAAGTAAAAAATGCTTTTATTCTAAATTTAATTTAATAACATGCAATTGTATTCTAATGAATATAAATATCTAATTCTAAAACTAACCTTGGGTTTAATCTTTTAGTTATGCGATTTAAAATAATTTCTAACGGCAATTGGTAATAAAGATCATTCAATTTCTATGAGAAAAGAATTCAATAAAGATGAACCGTTTCGTATAAAAAGTTAGCTTAAACAATTGTGAAAAGCATATCGCATAATAAGTCATTCATCTATTAAGCATAAATAGAATAGCCATCACCATACAGAAGTGCCAAATGATAACTCAAACATTCAGGCATTCACATATAAATAACTGAACATAAAGATCACCTTAACACATAAGCATAAATCGTTAAGAGATAAAAGTACAATTGATAACAAGTTATACTCATGAGCTTCAACAATAATGATTTATATCCTCTTAATTCAACATCTACTAAGAGTACAAAAGTGCATTTCAGTAGCAGATATTAAACACAGGTATCAATAAATCTTGTTCCATTCATTCATCAAAACCTCCTCAGAGGGTGCAGAAGTGCATGTTCTAAGGATAAAATTTTGACAAATTTTAGGACCTTTCTCTAAATGCATGACAATGGTTGAAATACTACTAGCTAAATCTAAAAATAGTCTATTACAAAAATATAGGAGGAGGTTTAAATGACCGTCCTCATCTAAGGAAAAAATAAATCAAAACTAAAACTAAAACTAAAACTAAATTTGGCAATTAACTATCTATGTATCTATTCTCTGTGGTTGCAAGCATTAAGCATCGGCTTGAGGAGAGTTGGTTGGCCGACCTTCGACTTTAGTTGCCCTACGAAAACAGAATCGACAAGTGTTGGTGCTATCTTCTCGACAGAGTTAGTGAGACATTTGAGAGTCATGCATTGACTGTGTGGTTTAACCAAGTATTGCCAGTAAGAATCCCAATTCAACTTGGTTAACCTCTTGATGGACTCTACTCTTTCTTCAACCTTTTGTCTCCAGCTTGTCTGTAGTTGTTGTGCATTTGGTAGAAATCTTGGAGTGGTCTTCGATATTAGATTTTGCCTGTGTAAGTTTTCATTGACATAGTCAATGACATTGTTTGTTGCTATAGCTACTTCTTCTGCTGCTTGTTCTACTTTCCTGATCTGTGCATCCCACTTATTAAAGAGAATTTCTTTGTGGGCTTCATTGATTGTGGGTGCGCACACCTTTTTCCCTTCCTCTGATTCCTGCCAAACCAAATACTCAGAAACTCTTTTATCAATTAAATTGTAATCATGTCGCAAGTCCATGACTTGATTAGTGATTTTGTTGCTTATCTCGCAATAGGAGCTCCATTACGATATTCTTTGGCATAATGTTTCTTGCTGCTGCAAGAGTTGGTCATTTAAGGAAATGACTTCTGTGATAAATTATGTAAGCTTGGGATCATCTTTTTGCATCTCTTGCATCTCCTGTAACTGATTTTCTTTTTCGACCAAACTTTTCTGGTATTCTAGTTGCATTTGTTGAAAATTTTGCTGTAATTTTTCTAGCTTTTTCTCTGTTTCGCTGTTGATATTGGCTTGTTGTAGCTGTTGCTGCAAAATCTGTATTTGATCTTCTTTTTCCTTCAGTAGTTGCTGTATCTGGATGCTTTATCAATGGTCGCAGAAGCATAGGCTCCTGCGATCTGAGATAGTTTAGTGAGATTTTCGCTAGGGTCAGTGGTAGGATCTCGCTAAAGGACATCTAACTGCTCTGCCTCAAGTGAGAGCACGCTTTCCAATTTTCTTTTATTTCTTTTCCTCCTTACCACCGCCTTATGTTGTGGACTATAAAATACATCTAGAGGAGGAATTTCCTCTATTTTGAGCATGATTTCAGCAGATGGGGTAATAGGAGTATGTTCCATTTCAGGAACATTGCTGATTTTTTCAATGACCATATCATTCACTGTCTGTACATTACTCTCAGGTGTCTTTGTGCTCTACCCCTCAGTATTAATCGAGTCATTGAATGTCTCCCATTCTTTGTCCAGCTCAGTTCTTACTGGTGGTGGCTGGATGATGAGAGGGGGAAGATTTACCTATGAAGTAGTCAAAACTTGTTGTTATGGGCGCTCTTTAGATTGGGTAGTATCTCTTACTGACCCTTCACTTTTATTATGGTCACTCCCGGACCTTTTAGAGTGTTCTGATGATTCTTTCGTAGATTTAGATCTAGACTTATCTGTGCTTGAACTTCCACTTAGACTGATACTGGGGGTTGGCTCCCTTATTGGTTCCAAGCGTAACTTATCCAAAGGGATTTTAGCTAATCTCCTTTCTCTGTACAATTTGAATTCTTGAAATTCTGTTGGAGGAAATTGCACTTGGGCCGAATGCAAAACTTCTTTTAGTGTAGTTTTCTACTCAAATGTATCATCAAAAAGATCATCTTCTTTGGAAAATACTTTTATCTTGACGACAATAGTGAAATTATTAATGATATCATAAGGATTGAATTGTCTTGCTGGAAATTTGAACAATCGTAGACATAACATATTGTCTACTTCTTTGAATGCATGACCTAAATCAAACAGTGAAAAGGCCCCACAGGCCACAGGAAATTGTGGCCAAATGGCCTTCTTCTTGTCCTTCAACTCTTTGCTCATACCTCCCAGTCTGCAAGTTTGGTAGGCAATCTCTCGTGCCAATAATTTATCAGGGACATATAAGTGTAGGACATGAGGGGAAGGAAGGCTTCCAAATACTCTGACATAAGTGAAAAACTCTTCTCCAAACCATCTTGCGATAGGGAGAATATCAACTTCCGCTTTGGGAGAAAATCTTGGAGAGTCCTTATTACACAACATTTTGTACAGAGGTAACATGACTCCATGAAAAATTTTGTAAAATACGGAATAAACTTAGAATCCCATAATTTCTTATGATAAATATGAATGGGTAAGGGATCATGAGTAGTCCATTTCCAACCCATTAAAAAAAACTTGGAAAGATAACAGATTGCATCCATAACATAAGCAACTAAATAGAAAGGAGGATAAATCCTCTGAATAATTGTTCTTTTGGACCGATAGTTCAAAATAGCTGTGGCTAAATTATCAGACAATATCTTAGCCTAATACACAATAGTAGCATTAGTGGCGACATCTAATAAGGGTATCCATTCAGATGAAAATTTGTTGACGCCAGGCTTCCCAAAAAGTCTACAGAGCATAGCAGCAGCAAAGCAATACGAAGAAGAGAGAGAACCAGTACTGTACATACCGTGTTTATCCTTTTTTAGTTGTTCATCCCTTCTTGACCAGTGCTTGGTGCATTCCATCAAATCTTAGTTTTCTTAAGCGAACTTATCCATGAATTGTTTATTGTAGGTTACCTGTGGCTCTGGTAGATGATACATGAGCCTTAAATCTTATGAAGTGAATGACCCAATGAGTCTTTGGCTCTTAGTCTGAACTGTCTGTCTATTATCTCAATACTATCCAATACTCATTTGATCATGTCTGTGTATGGAATAATCTTGGGTTTTGCCGCTATCCGGTGCAAGAATGAACATGCTAATTCTGTAATTGAGACCTCAGATGACCCCCGTGAGTCTGCAGTTGCTGTAAACCCAATTACTCTAGGATTTTCTTCCTCCAGTAGACTGTACATGCCTTACCAAGTAGTAATGCTGACGTCTCTCTTACAGGTAGTGTCTGTGTATAAGGGCGTCATTTCTTTGTCTTCAGAACTCAGAGCTTTTCCCTTATTTCCCATAATTTTCTGAACACTGCTATGTATACCTTTTTGCTTTTCGCTCTTGCAATTTACAAATAAGGAAAAAGTAATGATAAGAAATAAGGTGGCAGGAAAGATTTACATGTCGAAATCATATAAAATATACCACCCTACGTGAAATTACCTTTCGATCAGATCCAAACCATATTTCATTAATAATCATCAACTAACTCATTAAATTAACATTAATGTGCATAACTTGGCATCGGATTACGGAAAAAAATTTGAACGTCGAGCCATACAGATCTGCGATACAACAATTTTGCGATTTGCTTCGGAATATCACTAATCCATTGCATTTGACAATCATCTCTTACCATATGTTTCTGCGAAATGCGATTTGTGAGACACGTCATCGCATATCGGCGGCTTGAGGTATTTCACCTTAAGTCATACTTGAGGCCTATGAAAACTGTGATGTGATGAGTTTCTTTAGTGTGCGATCTCGCATCACGGTTTCACAACCTTAGGAGTTTGCGTATATGATGTTATCCATTTACCTTCTTTGCGATGCGACGCTTTATTATTGAGAGAACGGTTTTGTTCGAACTTATCATAAAACTTAAGTCCTTTTGGATTTTGCGAATATTTTCCTAAGTTTATGATAGTAATATTTATTCAAAAAGGGAATACAAATGCTAATTTATTTTTTTAATTTTTCGATATAGGGTCCCCACTTATTTAGTATTAGTAATAAAACTAAATAAGAAGAGGGTTGTTGCTAGCCACAACAATTGGCGATTCACTTGGAAGAACCAATTATCTATGATTTTCTTTTTAATTTTCTAGACTTCCAAAAGAGAATGGTTTTTAGAAAATCAAACTTTATTATAGAAAGATAAAGTACACCATGCTTTCAGTTGTTAATGATAGTTTGTTTCTTCTATGTTAATTTTGCTTATTTACTTCCTAAAGCTAGTCATTGTATTTACATCAACCACTACTTGGTTTATAAAGATAAAAACAAAGTCTTCACTATAAATCAGTTTTAAATATGTTCATTTGTCTTAGGTAGAGCCTATGCTGCCAGCAGGCGTTTATAGCCTCGACAGGGTTGCCTATTGCCCAGCAATGATCCTGTATCCTACTTGGAGAAATATACGATTTTCAAAGAGAAATCCATATCCACACTTATTGCTTTTATTTTATTTTAATTCTTAAAGAATAATGCCTTGGTTTGGTGGCCAAATTATGACAGTGCCACTCACTTGATTTATAACTTTGCTGAACAAGCTGGCTCGTGATGAGACCCCTTGTCTTTTGATTGCAACAATCTTGAGTCATTACCCTGTTGTGGTATGCAATTTTGGCAAAGTCAGCATGCTATAATATCTATGATCATGATAAGTCAGCTCGTGATGAGACCTCTTATTTAAGTCTAAAGTGTATCACTGGATTATTCCTTGAAGTTTGTAATTCTCAAGTTGGGAGGAAGTCATTGGTTCCTTAAGAATAGCTCTGGACAACAATGGTAGAGTTTTTGGAAAGAGATTTTCTACAGAGAATCTTCGTTTTGTTATTGATGCTTTTCATTTGACTGATATAAAATAAACTCCCACTAAAGGTTGTTTTTTATCAAAATTTACAAGGTTGAAACTAGTATCATTTTCAGGCTTATAGCCTTTCACTGTATCTTTTAATAATAATGACCAATTTTCCAAATCAGTTCTATTTATACAAGCGAAAAAACAAAATCTAAAAGAAATACTAGTTTTTTTCGTGAATTCCAAATGCAACCATTTACAACTGGTTTTATTATCAAAATAAAGGAAAAACTAATTTACAAAAATAGAAAAATGATATTCTATGGAAAGTATTTTTTGAGGATCTGCCCATTAACAAGTAAAGATTTTCTTTTTCCTGTTAGATCCTGTAACATAAAAGTAGATAGACCTATGATTTCCGTAACTTGGAAAGGGCCAAGCCACATTCATTGGAATTTCGTATGTTTATCTTTTTCTTCGTGGGCCTTATCCCATTTTAAAACTAAATCTCCAATTTGAAAGTCATTTATGGATACCATGTTTGAATCAAAAGAAGCCTTTACTAATGCTTGGTGATGAGCATGAGTTATTTTAGCCTGTTCTCGTTGCTCTTCTAGCTAAAGGATTTGTAGTTGGTTTAGTTGTAAGGATGCAATTGGTGTTTCGTCAATAAATTGAACTAAGGCCAAAGAGGAAATCGCTAGATGAGTTGGAAGAACCACTTCTTTCCCATAAACTAAATTAAAGGGAGAAGTGCCAATCGAAGCTTTCTGCGTTATTCGGTCTACCCATAGAGCATACATCAAAGATTTGTGCCAATTCTTATGATTTTGATCAATGGTTCACTTAATGATTCTGATTAAGTTTTTATTTGTTGATTCAGCTAACCTTTTCCCTTGTGGGTAATAATTGGCAGAGTATTTAAGCTTAAAACCTATTTTGAGCGCATATTCAGTCATAGCATTGCCAGAAAAATACGATGCATTATCAAACATTAAAGTAGAGGGTAAACCAAACCTGGTGATTATGAACTGATCTATGAAATCAATGATGTGTTTAGCATTAGCTGTCTTGAGAGGAACTGCTTCTACCCATTTAGTAAAATAATCTGTAGTTGTAAGGATATAACTATGCTATTTAGAAGAGTGAGGAACGATCTTACTTATTATATCCAGTCCTCATTGATCAAAGGGTTGATCGATATTGACTGGTTGCAAAGGCAACGACAATTTCTTTTGTCTTCCAGGAGCAGTTTGACAAACTTGACATTTCCTTACATAGCTATGTGCGTCTTTGAATAGTGTAGGCCAATATTACCCCGCGCGCAAGATTTTATGTGCTGTAGCATCTCTAGCATAATGTCCACCTGTTGGTCCATCATGGAGTTCTTGCAACACCTTTTCAGCTTCAGATTTCTTGAGACATTGAAGGAGAACATAATCATAATTCATTCTAGAAAGTACATTGTTCACGAGTTGGTATTGCTTAGCCTTCAATCTTAGGGCTCTTTTCTTTGTATAATCCTGGTTTGAAGGAGCATATCCATTCTTTAGATAAAATATGATATCAACATATAATGATTCAATATCGTTTAGGCTTACCTCATACATTTGTACTTTTGAAGATGGTGTTTCGACAATAAGCGATGCTCCAGCCAACATTTTGCAAAAGCCTTGACCTTTTACAATATTTGCTGGTTTAATTTCAGCGTCGTATTCTTGTAAGGCAGTAACCCAATTTTCTCTTTTCTCACCCACATCTTTCTGTACTAAGAGATTTCTTACTGTTGGAAACGATACTATGATTTTTGTATGGGTTTTAAGTAGGAAGGCTCTGAAGTGTTTGATTGCTTTGAAAATAGCGTAAGCTTGTTTCTCGACGTCGGAATAATTTAATTCGGTCCCTTATAGATTTGAATTGAAAAAGGCAATTGGGGCTTCCGCCTTGTCTTGATTTGCTTGAGTGGGTATCACAGCATATGATCTATCAGAGGCAAATGTATACAAAATGAAAGGATCAGAGAAATTTGGAGTTGCTAAGGATGTGGCATTTACAATTGCTTGTTTAATCAAATTGAATGCTTCATATTCCTCTTGGCCCCATTTTAAAATTGAATTTTTTTTAATCATTTCTTGTAAGGGAGATATGATCCTTGAGAAGTCCGGAACAAATCTCTTAACAAAATTAATCTGGCCAAGGAAGGATTGCATGGCTTTCTTGTGTGAGGCAAGGGTATTTTGGAAATCTCCTTGATTCTATCGGAATCAATATGGATTCCAGATTTCAACACTATAAATCCAAGAAGTTTTCCTTCACTTAATGCAAAAAAGGACTTTTTTGGATTAAGTGAAATCCCATACCTTTTGCAACGTTGGAAGATCTGCTTTAAGTCTATGAGATGATTACCACATGTTTTAGAATATACAGTTATATCATCCAAGTAGATTACTACTGATTTGTTTACTAATCCCTTAAATGCGATGTCCATGACCCTTTGAAATGTGGCCCCAGCGTTGATCAGACCAAAAGGCATCTTTTGATATGCATAAGTACCCCATTTGGTTCTGAACGTGGTCTTTAATTGATCGTCAGGATGGACCAAAACTTGGTTGTAGCCGGAGAAACCATCCAAAAAGGACATTAATTCTGATCCTGTAACTACTTACAATATTTGCTCCATGGGAGGCAGGGGAAAATTATCCTTTTGGCAGGCTTTGTTAAGGTTTCGAAAGTCAATGCAAATTCTAATGTCTCCGTTTTTCTTTCTAACGTGAACCAAGTTGGAAACCCATCTAGAATGTCGAATGGGAAAAATGATTTTGGCTTTCAATAAGTTATTGAGCTCAGACTTAATCTGGCTTTCTAGATTAGGATGGATCTTTCTCAGCTTTTGTTGGACAGGTTTCTCATCGTTTATCATTGGGATAGTACATTGAATGATAGAACTGTCATAAGTCTTAAGGTCATCATAATTCTAGGCAAAGACACTTTTGTATTGTTTCAGGAGACGAACATGCGCTAATCTATCTTCAGGGGCTAGGCCAAGACCTAGATTGATATTATGTGGCTTGGTATCAGTTGCTAGATTTACTAATTCATAGTTCAGAGTTGAACTTTGAAGTTTTGAATTGGTAGATCTTTTGAATCAGTCTTTCAAATCATATAGGTCTTCCAACTTGACTACTGATTGTGGCATATCATTATTAGTGCTATCTTGTTGCAACTGTTTGTCATGTTGATCTTCATCTATTATATGATTAGTGTAAGATCCCTCTGATGTGAGGAAGCTTATAATATCGGGATCATCGTTGAAAATTCTCCAATTGGTAATATTATCAGGAATCGAGGGTCTAAAGATCAATTCGATTGAGAATCTATCTGGGCTATAGTCTTTTGAGGGAATGAGCTTGGAAGCTACGTTTTCCAAGAGGTCAGCACTAGCATTTTGGAGTCTGGGAATTGATGAAATATTGAATGCTATAAAATGTTCAGTCAGATCTTGCACTAAAGATTGATAATGCTTTAAATGACCTGATAGACAATGTATAGTATTTCGTACCTGTCTAATAACAATTCCAAAATCTCCAAAGACTTGTAGATACTTGATATCTAATTCGATTGCCTTGTATAATCCTTGGACTAAAATCTCGTATTCTGCAGTATTATTGGTGCAATCGAACTCGAGTCTACAAGTCAGCATAGTTTTGTTTCCCTCTGGACTAACTAATATGCATCCTACTCTTGCTCCATCATTAGACTTAGAACCGTAAAAAAATAACTTCCAAAATAAATATTTATTTATAACAATATCTACAAAATTAACACATTTAGAACTATCTGTTTGAGAAAAATTTTCTACTTGAGACAAAACAAAATGTTTCAAGTAAGGCGAAGTATGAGCATTAAAATTTCCTAAGAAAGAGTCAACAGAATAGTTGCCAATTATATTGTTGCTATATGCTACAGATTCATTTTCTCCTTCCAATTCTGTTACTATGTATTTTTGATGCCTTTCTCGTTCAACCATTATCAGATTTGGTTTACCATTGTAAGGGAGCCACATATGCGACCAATTGGTTGCAAAGTATCCATGAAGCTTTTCAGACCAATCTCTACTAAGAATTAAGCCATAAAATTTTGGAATGTCTACAACTAAAATATCAATAACTTGACATACCTTTGGATGAGATGACAGCCTTATGGTAAGCTGATTTAGTTCACCGATCACTTCAACCTGCGACTGGTCCTGCTGAACTATACGTACTGCAGATTTTTGAGGTTGAACGTTCAACTTTGCACATATTGATTTAGGTAAGATATTAGATGAAGCTCCTGAATCCACTAAACAATTATGCAATTTTTTGTTGAAAACTTCATAAGTAAGAAGAAATGGGGGAGTATGAGGTCTTGACATTCCTCAAATTAGAGCGATATCGTTTGGATCAACTTTATTAGTCGCATTAGTTGGAAGTCTTCCCATTTCATGAGAAGCTTACGAGATTACAACGGTAGACAGAGGTGCAACAGGTATTGCATATAACTCTTTCAAAAGTAGCTTTTGTTGATGTTTTAATTTTCTCAATTCATGAAAAGTAATGTTAGCCCTAGTCTTCTTCATGTCTTCTATGATATTATACTCCATCTCATCAGAAACAATTAATGTTTTAGATGGAGTTGGTGAATCGGATTGGACTGGGCTTGTTTGAGTCACTTTGGGTGACGTTTTCTTACCTGTGACTTTATCTTTAGACATTGAGCTTGCACACTTTGGTTTAGGAGTCGGTTGTGGAGGACCGAGTTGACTTCTACTTCTGGTACTGACTAGTGATGCCTCTTGATCCTCTTCATCTGGGAGAATGAAATCCCACATTCCCTGTACTTCTACAACTTCTTCTTCATCAGTAGGCTCCTTGTTAGAAACTTCCTCTTCTTATTTTTCTGATTTTGCATTTGTAATAGCATTAGGAGGCTTAGAATCAGTTAAGGATTTTTCCTATAAGGCCTGTAAGGCTTTTTTGAAGAAGTCTCTGCTACTTTTTCTTAATGTCAACCATTTTGTTAGACATGGTTTTCAAAACTTTCTGTAATCATTCTAAATCAAATGGGTCTTTCGATTGTTTTTTCTTGGGATTTTCTTTAAAAGTGACCTTGTTAGATTTTCGTTCATCAACAATGTTTTTCTTTTCTAATGGTATGATACGTTTCTCTACTGCTATTGCTTCCTTCATATTTTCAGCTAAAGTTGTTTTGTTAGCCCTATCAATGAAGATTACTATGTTTGATGGTAGAGCAGATATGTACCATTCACTTCGAACTTCTTCGCTAGGCTTGGAAGTGGTAGGAATTTTATTCAAAAGTTTATTGAAACACGAGTTAAAGTCTTTGATAGGTTCCCTTGATTCAACCCTAAGATTAGACAGGTAATTGATCAATGTCGCGGTAGACCTGTCATCACCGAACTTAGTCAAGAATTGCTCTTGGAAAATATCCCAACTAGTGATAGATCCGGATGGTAATGAAAAATGCCATGATCCGGCTACTCCTTGCAAAGTGTAAGGAAAGAGCCAAAAAACAACGTCTTCATTATTAACTCCATTGAGATTTATAGATAACATAAATTTGTTTATGTGTTCTTCTGCTAGCATGCCCGCCTCAGGATTAAACTTAGGAAACCATTTTTCAGGATGGGCCGGTATTTGACTCAAGGGTGCAGGCATTAAGACTGCCCTTGGGTTATTCCATGGGGTTTGGGCCATCGTTGAACTACTAACAAAGGAAAGCGTAGAAGATATTCCTTGTGGTTGGGAAGATGAGGATATTACAGTTCCAGATGATTGAGAAGTAGATGTTGAAGTTCCAATGGTTTGGTGGACAATAATTTGAAGTAGAGGGGTGGATGGTTGACTTCGCGGTGGAGAGGTTGAGATGGATGATGATGATGAAAGAGTCTCACTATCAGACCCTTTAGGTGATTTCTGCAATCTGGTAAGAGGATGAGAAGGGTTATATTGCGAAGTCACAATACCTTGAGATTTTTCAGATTTTTGGGGTGATATAGAAAATCACTGAAGTTTATGGATCAAAGATTCAACTTCAGGAGGTTCAATAGTAGATTTCTCTGAAATGTTCGGATTTGTGGTAGTGGTTGTTGTTTTATCGATTTCTTGCTCAATATTGAACGATTCTAAATGCGATGGAGAAGTCAGGGGAGATTTTGAGGGTGATTTACTCTTAGAATGGTATTGAGATTTAGATTTACTTGCCATTCACAGTTTGGGCCCTCCTTCTAGCGCCAAATATGTTGAAGCCCCAAAAATCGGGTCTATAACAAAGGGGATACCCACCCGGTCCGGACCTTGAAAGTAGCTCCTTTTCCGTTTGGGATGGTGGGTCTGACTGGGGATAATGGGACTAGTTTCTCAATTTGTGTATGTGTGTGTGTTGAGAATTGATATTTCCTTTCTAGGAATTTCTAGATAAAAAATGATTTTATTTTAAATATAATTTAATAACATGCAATTGTATTCTAATGAATAGAAATATCTAATTCTAAAACTAACCTGGGGTTTAATCTTTCAATTATGCGATCTAAAATAATTTCTAATGGTAATTGGTAATAAAGATCATTCAATTGTTATGAGAAAAGAATTCAATAAAGATGAACTGTTTCATATAAAAAGTTAGCCGAAACAATTGTGAAAAGCATATCGCATAATAAGTCATTCATATATTAAGCATAAATAGAATAGCCATCACCGTACAAAAGTGCCAAATGATAACTCAAACATTGAGGCATTCACATATAAATAACTGAACATAAATATCACCTTAACACATAAGCAAAAATCATTAAGAGATAAAAGTACCATTGATAACAAGTTCTACTCATGAGCTTCAGCAATAATGATTTATATCCTCTTAATTCAACATCTACTAAGAGTACAAAAGTGCATTTCAGTAGCAGATATTAAACACAGATATCAATAAATCTTATTCCATTCATTCATCAAAACCTCCTCGGAGGGTGCAGAAGTGCATGTTCTGAGGATAAGTTTTTGACAAATTTCAGGACCCTTCTCTAAATTCATGAGAATGGTTGAAATAGTACTAGCTAAATCTAAAAATAGTTTATTACAAAAATATAGGAGGAGGTTTAAATGACCGTCCTCATCTAAGGCAAAAATAAATGAAAACTAAAACTAAAACTAAAACTGAATTTGGCAATTAACTATCTATGTATCTATTCTCTGTGGTCACAAACATTCAACATCGGCTTGAGGAGAGTTGGTTGGCCGACCTCCGAATTTAGTTTCCCTACGAAAACATAATCGGCAAGTGTTGGCGCTATCTTCTCGGCAGAGTTAGTGAGACATTTGAGAGTCATGCATTGACTGTGTGGTTTAACCAAGTATTGCTAGTAAGAATCCCAATTCAACTTGGTTAACCTTTTGATGGACTCTGCTCTTTCTTCAACCTTTTGTCTCCAGCTTGTCTGTACATGCTTTGCATTTGGTAGAAATCCCGGAGTGGTCTTCGATATGAGATTTTCCCTATGTAAGTTTTCATTGACATAGTCAATGACAATGTTTGCCGCTGTGTCTGCTTCTTTTGCTGCTTGTTCTGCTTTCCTGATCTGTGCATCCCACTTATTAAAAAGCATTTCTTTGTGGGCTTCATTGATTGTGGGTGCGCCCGCTTTTTTCCCTTACTCTAATTCCTGCCAAACCAAATACTCAGAAATTCTTTTATCAATTAAATCGTAATCATGTCATAAGTCCATGACTTGATTAGTGATTTTGTCGCTTATCTCGCAATAGGGGCTCCATTGCAATATTCTTTGGCATAATGTTTCTTGCTACCGCAAGAGTTGGTCATTTAAGGAAATGGCTTCTGTGATAATTTCTGTAAGCTTGGGATCATCTTTTTGCATCTCTTGCATCACCTGTAACTGATTTTGTTTTTCGACCAAACTGTTCTAGTATCCTAGTTGCATTTGTTGAAAATCTTGCTATAATTTTTCTAGCTTTTTCTTTGCTTCGCTGTTGGCACTGACTTGCTGTAGCTGTTGTTGCAAAATCTGTATTTGATCCTCTTTTTCCTTTAGTAGTTTCTATACCTCGGATGCTTTATCAATGGTCACAGAAGCATAGGCTCCTGCGATCTGAGATAATTTAGTGACATTTTCGGTAGGGTCAGTGGTAGGATCTTACCAAAGGACATCTAACTGCTTTGCCTCAGTTGAGAGCACGCTTTCCAATTTCCTTTTCTTTCTTTGCCTTCTTACCACCGCCTTATGTTGTGGACTATAAAATATGTTTAGAGGAGGAATTTCCTCTATTTTGAGCATGATTTCAACAAATGGGGTAATAGGAATATGTTCCATTTCTGGAACATTGGTGATTGTTTCAATGATCATATCATTCATTGTCTGTACATTACTCTCAGGTGTCTTTGTGCTCTGCCCCTTAGTATTAATCAAGTCATTGAATGTCTCCCATTCTTTATCCAGCTTAGTTCTTACTGGTGGTGGTTGGATGATGAGAGGGGGAAGATTTACTTGTGAAGTAGTCAAAAATTTTTGGGCGCTCTTTAGATTGGGCAGTATCTCTTAATGACCCTTCGCTTTTATTATGGTCACTCCCTGACCTTTTAGAGTGTTCTGATGATTCTTTCCCAGACTTAGATCTAGACTTGTCTGTGCCTGAACTTCCACTTAGACTGATACTGGGGGTTGGCTCCCTTATTGGTTCCAAGCGTAACTTATCCAAAGGGGTGTTAGCTAATCTCCTTTCTCTGTACAATTTGAATTCTTGAAATTCTGCTGGAGGAAATTGCATTTGGGCCGAATGCAGAACTTCTTTTAGTGTACTTTTCTGCTGAAATGTATCATCAAAAAGATCGTCTTCTCTGGAGAATACTTTTATCTTGATAGCAGTAGTGAAATTCTTAATGATATCATAAGGATCGAATTGTCTTCCTAGAAATTTGAACAATCGTAGACATAACATATTGTCTACTTCTTTGAATGCATGATCTAAATCAAACAGTGAAAAGGCCCCACAGGCCACAGGAAATTGTGGCCAAATGTCTTTCTTCTTGTCCTTCAGCTCTTTTCTCAAACCTCCCACCCCGCAGATCTAGTAGGAAATATCTCATGCCAATAATTTATTAGGGACATATAAGGGTAGGACATGAGGGGAAGCAAGGCTTCCAAATACTCTGACATAAGTGAAAAGCTCTTCTCCAAACCATCTTGCGAGAGGGAGAATATCAACTTCTGCTTCGGGAGAAAATCTTGGAGAGTCCTTATTATACAACATTCTGTACAGAGGTAACATGACTCCATGACAAATTTTGTAAAAATACGAAATAAACTTGGAATCTCATAATTCCTTATGATAAATATGAATGGGCAAGGGATCCTGAGTAGTCCACTTCCAACCCATTAAAGGAAACTTGGAAAGATAACAAATTGCATCCATAACATAAGCAGCTAAATAGAAAGGAGGATAAATCCTTTGAGTAGTTGTTCTTTTGGACCGATAGTTCAAAATAGCTGTGGCTAAATTATCAGACAATATATTAGCCCAATCCACAATAGTAGCATTAGTGGCGACATCTAATAAGGGTAGCCATTCAGATGAAAACTTGTTGATGTCGGGCTTCCCAAAAAGTCTACAAAGCATAACAGCAACAATGCAATATGGGGAAGAGAGAGAACTAGTACTGTACATACCGTGTTTATCCTTTTTTAGTGGTTCATCCCTTCTTGACCAGTCCTTGGTGCATTCCACCAAATCTTCATTTTCTTTAGCGAACTTCTCCATGAGTTGTTTATTGTAGGTTACCTGTGGCTTTGGTAGATGATACATGAACCTTAAATCTTGTGAAGTGAACGACCCAATGAGTCCTTGGCTCTTAGTCTGAAACTGTCTGTCTGTTATCTCAGCACTATCCAATACCCATTTGATCATGTCCATGTATGGAAGAATCTTGGGTCTTGCCGCTATCCGATGCAAGAATGAACATGCTAATTCTGTAATTGATGCCTCAGACGACCCACGTGAGTCTGTAGTTGCTGTAACCCCCATTACTCTGGGATTTTCTTCCTCCAGTAGACTGTACATGCCTTCCCAAGTAGTATTGTCGGCGTCTCTGTTACAGGTGGTGTCTATGTATAAGGGCGTCATTTCTTTGTCTTTAAAACTCAGAGATTTTCCCTTATTTCCCATCATTTTTTGAACACTGCTATGTATACTTTTCTACTTCCGCTCCTACAATTTACAAATAAGGAAAGAGTAATGATAAGAAATAAGGTGACGGGAAAGCTTTAAATGCCGAAATCATATAAAATATATCATCCTACGTGAAATGATGTTTCAATCAGATCCAAACCATATTTCATTAATGATCATCAACTAACTCATTAAATTAACATTAATGCGCATAACATGGCATCAGATTACGGAAAAAATTTTGAACGTCGAGCCATACAGATTTGCGATAAAGTGATTTTGCGATTTGCTTCGCAATATCATAAATCACAATATCTCTAATCCGTTGCGTTTGAAAATCATCTATTACCATATGTTTATGCGAAATGCGATTTGCGAGACACATCATCGCATATCGGCGGCTTGAGGTATTTCACCTTTAGTGATACTTGAAGCGTATGAAAACTGCAATGCGATGAGTTTCTTCAGTGTGCGATATCGCATCACGATTTTGCAACCTTAGGAGTTTGCTTGTATGATGTTATCCATTTACTTTCTTTGCGATGCGACGCTTTATTATTGAGAGCAATTTTGTTCGAACTTATCATAAAACTTAAGTCCTTTTGGATTTTGCGGATATTTTCCTAAGTTTATGATAATAAGATTTATTCAAAAATGGAATACAAATACTAATTTATTTTTTTAATTTTTCGATAAAGGGTCCCCACTTATTTAGTATTAGTAATAAAACTAAATAAGAAGGGGGTTGCTGTTGGCCACAACAGGAGGCTGAAGCAAAAAATGTTACAGGTACTGATACATCAGATGAGGACTCAGTGGTTGAAGTGATATTGGAAGATAAGAAACAACAACAGACACCACAACATGTACCAGATACCAATCAGCCTCCATTAGGTGGTGAATTAAGGAAAGAGACACCATTGGTTAACACTTCAACATATCACCACCCACATCACCCCGCCAGAAAAAAACCAACAAGATGCAACGAATTAGCCACAAGGACAACAACCCCCACATGACAGATAGAGAGGGGCACTGATCCACCTACTACACATCAAAATAGAAGAGCCGCCAAGGTCAACTTCCATCTCAAGCGAGCGAGGCACTAGCTAGATCGAGGGTTCACCTTTCTCTAGGATGGCTAGATGCATGTGCATGGTACCAGTGGACTACTCTTTTGAGTAGATCTTATTATTTGTGTTCTTCTTATGTTTCAGGGATGAAATATGTTAAAGAGGGTGGAATGCAGTATACCTAACAGGGATAATATGGGGTACAGAGGGGAGGTACCAAAGGGAATAATGTAATAATGGGATGGGTCATAGTAATAAATAAAGTGGTTAACCTGCCTCATGTAAGGGACCACAAGTAGTTAGCAATAATGTAATAAGCCCATGGTATTAAGTAGATGGTATTGAGGGAACCATGGTAATGACCCATGGTATTGTATGTATGAGGCCTATATAGAGGCTAGAGACTCCCCATTGAGAGATGTCAAGGATTATTGTATGAACAGACATATGGCTTGTGGAGTGTTCTCCTTCCTTAAGGAGTGAATGTATGGTGTTTCCCTACTTGAAGGGTTTGATATCAATAAAGAATCACTTTTACCTATTTCTATCTTGTATTTTTGGGTTTATCTCTAGTTTCATACATTTTCATATCAGATCTTGAGGATCAGTTGTTGGAGGCTTAGGAATATCATTGTCTATGAATTCCTTTAGCCTGCTATATTCCAACACTGCATCCATCTTGTCCTTCCAAGCAATATAATTTGAGATACCCTCAAGGGAATAATCAAGTCTCAATCCATAGAATGACATCCTACTAGCTATGAAGAATGATCCTACGAATTCGATTTCACCTGCAAAGACAAAATCATATTCTTCTCTTCTAGTTTGATTTCAGCTCTGATACCATGTAGAAATTCCTTGTAGATTCAAATTGCTTATGTAATGTGATAAAACAAAACACTTGAATGTACTCTACTCATCAACGGAAACAATTAATCGATCGTGAAATCACAAAGCATACAAGAGAAAGAATTCAATCAACAAATTACACAATGATTTCATGGGGAAAACCACAACTAAAAACCCCTACTATATGTATATTGCATTAGTCGGAAAATATGAGAAGATTACAATGTTTTTCTCAAGCCCGAGAAACCTTTGCACTATTTCTATCTGTCTCATAGCTTCCTAGACAAGCCTTGGCCAATAATTAACAAATTTTATTCTTGCCCAAGTCCCTATTTCCTTGTGTGAATTCCTTGTGACGTAGCCCCTATTAATTAGGGAAATTCCTCAATTGGAATTGCAGAATCCATCATAGGCCTTCCTTTCACTGCATGCACCACTTGTACAATTTAGATGATTATACAACTGATAGTACACTACCCTTGAAATTCAATCTCAACTAGGTAACTCTCACACCACACATGCATGAGTTATTTATGGATGGATTATTAGTTAACTCATTGAACACATGAATAAAAACCCCATTGTTAGACCTCCTACTATTTCCTCCACTAGTTGGAACTAGTTTAACTGACTTTAACTCAGTTAAACTAAATCAACTAATTAAAATTCAAAATAAACTCAACCAAAGCTCCTATAAATTAGGAGACACTCTACATGAATCAAGTTATATCCTAAACTCAAATTAAATGAACCAACTAAGTCAAATTAACTTAGTTAACTTGTACAAGTTGTCTTGTGATGTGGAATTACAAATTTTCTCCTAATTAAATTCATGGGAAAATTCAAATTAGGACTTTCTTGTTGCATTTTCAACATATGTTTTGGTTATAAATCTGTATTTCATTTCGTTCCCTTCATAAATTCAAATGAAAATTCTGCAATAACCTATTTGAAGCAACAAAACCCTAGGATCATGAGCTTTGATACCAAGTCTTATGAACCTTATGCCTTAAAAATGATAAGAAACAAATAATTATAGTCGTCTTCAAGGGGTAAACCTCCTTTTATAATGAATATAATATACAAGACAATATTTGATGATTCTAAGATTAGGTCTCGTTAGTGTGTGTGTGTAGGAGACAAGAGGTACAATTATAATAAAATGGGACTATGAGGGGTTCTGGCCTACATAAAAATATAACAGTGGAAATGAAATCATTCAATATCTAGGGATTAATAAGGAGTTTTAGGGTTAACGTGGGGCTTATATAAGGCTTAACACAGTGAGCCTATCAAACCAATATTTTCAACTCATGCTAATTAATTTTTTCAGGATGTTTTCCAATTCTCTATTTGTTGCCTCAACTTATCCATTGTCATAAGGGTGATATGGCGTATCCTTATGATGATTATCCATAGTCATTTTGATGATATTTGAAGTGAGTTGGATCCCTTGATCTATGACTATTTCTCTTGGAAATAAATACAAAAAATGTTTTCTCTTAAAAACTTCAGTACCTTTTTTTCTTTAGCTACCTTTACTAATCCTTTTTTATCCCACTTAGTGAAATAATCAATACATACAATGACTTATCTCTTGTACCTTGATGGAGGATTGATGGTTCATATGAATCCCATACCCCATTTCTCAAATGGTTCAAAATACACTTGTGGCTATAAATGTATTTCATTTATTCTAGTATGTTTTCCCATCCTCTGACATTCATCATCCTAAGAAGTGTATCAATGGAAATACTTGTGGATGGTAACCAAAAGAATCCAATTGGTAAGATTTTGTAGGATGCTCTTTTGGCTACAAAATCCCCCCCATAGGAACATCATGGAAAACGTCTAGAATGTCATATACTTCATCTTCCCTTACACACCTTTTAAGGACTTGGTCAAGTCCCAATATGAAAAATTATCCCTTAATCCATGTATAAAATGTAATTTCCCTAATGATCATACATCTCTCTCTATAGGAAAAATGAGGAGTTCCTTTTCTTATAGTTAGAAAGTTAACAAACCAAGGAGTGTATACTAATATGGAAAATAGGTGCTCATCAGGGAAGTGATCATATACCACGCCTTTATCCGCAAGAAGAGTTATCTTGGTCAAAAAATCTACCACAAAATTCTCCTTTCTATATTTATCAATGATTGTTAAGTCAAATTGTTGAAATAATAACAACAATGTAATAATTCTAGTGTTGACACCAAGTTTGTTCATTGAGTACTTAATGGTATCATTGTCAGTCTATATAAAAACTTGGTAACTAATAATATAATGTTTAAATTTATTTAGAATATGAACAACATCATGGAACTTTTTTTTAGTTACAATGTAATTTATTTTTGTATTAGATAAGTTTTTTCCTAATGAAATAGATTGTATAGGGAGTCTTAGATATCACCTATAGGTATTTTTAATGGCTCAATGTGAATGTGAAAACTTAAAGTATAATTGGGTCTTTCTAGGACAAATGCAGATACAATATTATCCTTAATGCTCTCAAATACTTCTTTACATTTGATTCACTAACAAAAATTCAAGTCTTTTGCTAGTAGGGAAAAAAGGAGGAGAGGAAATTTTGCTAAAATACTTGATGAACCTTCTATAGTACCCTACATGGTCAAGGTAAATTCTAACATCCTTTTGTTTATGAGGGGTAGGGAGATGTTAGATGATGTCTACTTTGTTGGGATCCACCTCAATCCCTTTGAAGGATATGTAGTGTTCTAGGACAACCTCCTCACTCATCATAAAGTGGCATTTTTCATGACCTAGTGAGTGATTCATCTCTTCATACATTTGAAGGAACCTAGTAATATTGTTGAGAGCTTCTTGAAAAGTGTTGTCATAGGGTGTAAAGTCATCCATATAGATCTCTACTATATCATGAATACAATTAGAAAATTTACTAAGTACTACCATTTGGAATGTGAGTAGGGAATTGCATAGGCCAAAGGGAAGAATGTTATAAGAAAATGTCCCCCACAAGACAGTGAAAGTGGTTTTATCCTAGTATTCTAGTTTGGTTTGAATTTGGTTATGTCCACTAAACCCATCTAGAATAAGAAGAATTTCTTCTGTACCAAACATCCAAAAATTGATCAATGAAAGGTAAAGGCAAGTAATCGTTTCTAGTGGATTTATTTAACTTTTAGTAGTCTACACATATTCTTGACTTGTCATTCTTCTTGTGAAAAATAACCAAAGGATACACCCGCTCACTATCAATAATAGGATAAACGGAACCCAACATGTAAGATTTTTTATTGTTATTCTTTGAAAATGTCCTTTAGTGCAAGATTTGTCATGCGGAAAGAGTTATTTTTGCTGACAAAACTAACCTCCCTAGGAGTCTAAGACTCTCTAGTGACAAACAAGACAATTAAGAGCAATCCTTCTCTAAACATACATTATTTAATGAGAAACCAAGTGTTTTTCGATCCCACCTCAAGTCCAACGCTTGTTGCAGCAGTCCAGCCTCGTCGATCCAGATGAGCTCCTCCTTCACTTTGAAACCTACATACACTAACAATCAAACGATTACATAACACCTGAATATTCCATTAAACAAAGCATATTCAACATATAGACCAAGGAGTATATGAAACAATTCATTAACAACAAAGCATTGAGAAGAATGGACTTATTTGTATTAAGGAAACAAAAAAGAAACCATTACAACCTGAGCCTTGGTGTTGTGCAAGTTCCTCCCAGGGTCCAGCAAGAGTTTTCCTCTACTTTGACAAGCTCACCCACTTCCAAATGAAACAAGAAGGATGGTAATCTCTCCTCACAAGCTTCTACAAGGAAGTCCTAATTCCAGCAGCATCTACCCTTTGGAATGTTCAGCTTTCAACCTGCCCTCCTTTGGCCCAATGCCTGTATTTATAGTGTTCTAGAGGAAGTTATTCAGGTCCAACATCAATGGGATACTCCCTCTTTTGGATGGGGTAGCTCCTCTCTTGATGGGATAAGTTCCTCTATCATAGGGATGCATGAACCATCTGGAGGCGCTCAATACACGTCAAACACTCTTCTAGAAAGCTCTAGAAGTGACCACAAGTAACTTTTTTAAGATGAAACTCGCCCTTTTGACCTTTACAGGAGTACGCACCCATCCCTTGACTTACAGAGCATACAAGTACGCAGG
>APFE030638981.1:0-35834 GCA_000404065.3 Pinus taeda | reverse complement strand
AACCTACAACAGATCCACTGTAACTCCCTCTTCACTCTCAATCTCCTCTCTTTCCTCACTCAGAATATAGATCTATATAGACGCAATATAATTCCCTCATATATAGCGAGGGGTTGCCTTCTAGGGCAAAAAACCTTAAATTAAACATAACTTCTACCGTCAGATCTCTGCCTAATGAATGACCCAGTTTGACTACGAAATTACAACATTTTACAAGGCAATTTTACATCTATTCTTAGCTTCAGGGGCGCTATCCCGATCCCCCCGTTGGGGGGGCTCCCAAAAGGTTGCAGCTGCCGCACCCGGACCCCCCTTGTAGCGAATATTTTACGGGCAGCGTTGCCGCCCCATTACGAACTGGGGTCCAATGCAGTGATACCTTTGAATACATAAGATAATCAGGCTCCACACCTCCATTCTTTCTATCAAACTGGATAAGGTTCTAAAAATATGAGATTAGAAGCAAGCAAAACAAACTTGTTTGAGGGAAGAAAATAGTATGTTGTGAAAAGTTATTGAAAAACTTTCTTCTCCCTATCTATGATTGTTGGTTTGTCTTAACATTTTCCTATGCCATCTCTTAATCAAATCATTTGACATTCCTCTTCAGTTACTCCGCATGCACTATATGTATATCGATTTTGATTTGGAAATCTCAGACGTCCAACGTCGTAGAGTAAAATTAACAGTTGAATTTGTTATGTCTTTGATCTTGCTCCATGTTCATTAAAATATACAGATTATGTAATTGAAATAAAAATAAGGATACCTCTCAACCTAAGAAAATATTAATTTCCTTTTCCATCAAGTTAACTTCATTTTTTAAAATATTGAAAGGCACTTAGAAGGCACATATTTAGCCAAAAGCCCTATAATGTCATAAGAGGAACTCCCTCCAATTTTAATTGAGATTTGGTTTAGATTCTTTGCAACTCATTTTTTCGTTCGTAGCTTGTTAACACTATAAATACTCATTAATTGAGTTTGCTTTAGTGTATTTGCATGTAATGGCTTCTTTGGTTGTGTAACACATTATAGTACAAAACATCAGTATATCTATTACACTCTCTTACAATAAATTCTATTTTAGTGTCTACGAGTACTTAGATTTATACGTGCACAAATTTGTCTTGAAATATACAATATTCATGTGAATCTATTTCTTGGTGTATATATATTTTTAATCCACAATTCTTGGAAGAGCACATCAAAGGAAACACCTTTGAATAGAAACATGTGTTTTTTTAACAAACAAACAAAAAACATGCCTGTCAATTTCTAGGCCTGCTTGGAGTAGTTGTTGATATACGCATTCCCTTGCTCTAAGATAAATGATTGCATTTCTAGGGTTTTTGTTGCATTGAGATAGTGCTAATGGGATGGCTTGGTTGTTTAGAAAGTAATATTGCAGGGATAATGGGATGCCTTTTCTAGCTTTCAGAGGATGTCATAGAGCTTCTTTTACAACTAATCATTTAGGTAAAGCACAAAGAGTATATATCAAAAGCATCCAACTATACAATGTTTATGAGAGTTGTACTTGTAAAAAGGGAGTTCCATTTTTCAGCTCTTCATTACTTATTCCAACGCAAAGTGAACTCCATTTCGTAGGATGGCATAAGTTATGTCTTATTTCTCTATTATGGGATTAAGTGCCACTTTTCACACAAAGTTATGATCATATAAGTTGTTTCCAGTAATTCCTAATAATGTGTCAAAGTATTGGCCACAATTGATCCAGAAGATGATGCAAAGGATCTAGCAGTGGTCATAAGCAATAAACATAAAGACGATGAAAGCGTCCCAAGGCCAAAACAACGCTCCTCAATTTCCCCGACTGGGAAGCATACATAACCTCTTCAGGCCAATGCTTGGTACAAATTCCTTCCCATAGTGCCTCCTCTTCGGCAACGTGCTTCCAATGACGGCTCACATAGGCAACAATCGCTAGAGACTTAGATAAATCCAAATACTTCAACATCTTGAACAACACGTCCTTGGAACAAGACTTAATGTAACCACCATCGTGTTATTCCCACCTCATTTTCTTCACCTTAATCTCCTTCCCTTGATGAATCCAAGGAAGAGGAAGGTGTTGCTTGTGCTCAACTACATCAGACTCTGCGTAGGGCAAATGCTAGTTGAATACTCAACAACAGTCATTAACTCCCCACCTCGAAAGGTGGTCGTACTTCGTGCAACAGGATACATCGGACTTGATAAAATTTTACACGTGTTGAAATATGATGGGAGAGAACAACAAAAATGGAGTGAGGGGATTGGTTGAGCTAAATAGTGTTTTCCTAACCAACTTAATAGATAAAACACCTTTCGATGTAATCAGTGAATTCAATATTTATTTTCTATAAAATGATATTATTAGTTTTTCTCACTCTATGTGTGAATATGATGATGTTATCTTCTATGTATAGTATTTATTTTATGGAAGGCGCTTCATTCTTAAGTTAGAAGGTTTAAGACAACCACTTCTAGTTTACCTCTTATTGGAAACTGCTTTTTTATAATGTATATTTGTCATCTCCATACCAATTATTTTTAAAATATGTTTTCTCATTCCTAAGACACATCATATATGAGATGTATGCATTAATGTAACCTTCTAGATGTCCCTACCATTGGATGCATACGATCAATATTGATGGTTCCTTTCTTGCGAGGTTTGTCTCATCAATTTACTCTTCCATTCCTCATCAAATGTAATAATTTGTATACCAAATTTCTAGAGATTTTGTTGTGACAATATCCTAATTGGTTTCTATTCCCTTTTCTTCTATTGTAAAATAAAGCCCACATTTGATCTTATTTTTTTCATCAAAGAAAAACCCATTGCTTTTTTGTATTAAAAAAGTAGTTACATCTTTCTATATTCACCAAATAAATAAACCAAGTATATGTAGCATTTACTAACCATTTTCCCACCCAAAAAGAGTCAATCAACTTCCATAGTAGCCAAACAAAAATCTAACAAAATTACTAGTAGCATAACCCATATAACATAAGTCAACTAAAAATAGGGAGGTAATTAACTATCTCGTAATACCCCAAAATTTCAAAAATCACAAAATAATAGTCCACCAATGGTCTGTTGTAAAAGATAAATAAGGAAAAACTAAACCAAAGGAAAACTTCCAAGATTAGTAGCTCCATGTTTGTACTCTTCATAATGTAGAGTTCCTGACTGTGAATTAGGTCCCTTCTTAGACAAGGAATCAGCTAGATTGTTTAATTCCTTAAAAATGTGGAACATTGAAATTCCATGGAAATCTTTTAGAAGGTCTATGATAAAGAGTAGGGATCGATATCTTTACTTTGAATATTTCTCTTTTGAGACTATTACTCGTTCTACTCCCTCGGATTGGTCTAGATGTTAGTTTACATGAGTTTCAAATCTCTTAGATTCAGTGGGCATTCAGTTGGATCATCTCCCTCCTTTCTGATATTCCTTTGATGCTCTTGGTCACCTTTTACCTATTAGACCATAATTGAACAAGATCACTAGGGAGGAATCTATAGGCAGTTCATCTAGGTCACCTGGGTCAATCCTCTAAGAAGGTTGCACCAAAGATGGCCTTCTACGTTGATCACTTCTTGGAGCTGAGATACGGGCTCATTGTTCGACCCCAGTATATGTTTCAACAATGGATGCATGCTCTTCACTTTCCTCAAGGCCAGTTAAGAGTAGATTCTCTTAGACTTTGGGCGGAGATGAACCACTAGATTGATAGACAAGAAAAAATATGTCGGGTATGTCATTTACAGGAAGTAGATACCGAGGTGCACTTCATTTTTGGATGCCCTATCTATTACGAGATCATAGGAAGGTTTCATTGCTTGTTTAGAGATTCTGAGACCCTCGCAGGATTTTTCAGGTATCCTAATCACAGATGTTTGGCCATATATACGCAGGAGGCTCTCAAGTTTTAAGTGTGTATTCTTCAACCTCCCATTAGACTAGACTCCACATAGAGGATCACGACATTTTTCGGGGTACTACCTTCAGACAGGGGCACCAAGAGACCAATTGATACAAGTACATATCCAAACTCGACATCAGTGAGGATTTGTGGGACCTCACCACGCCACATGACATCTCAGCAGCAGATCCATTCCTAGGAGAATGACTAGGTCCTCAAGACCTCAACAATGTGTGAATCTCTAGGCAGAACAGTCCACACTTTCCACCAACTCTTCATCAAGTCAACATACTTTGTTGAGTTTCTACAATTTTCTTCATTCAGCCTCAGATGTGGAGAGAGATAGGTCTGATTCTCAGACCCATTAACTCTTGGATTTTCTCCTCCATGGAATTTCACGCATTATATCCTTTATAATTCATGCATTGTATCATTTATATTCGGGCATTATATCTTTTATAGGAGACTGTTTGGTTCTCCTACATTATATGGACATCATTGTACTCAACAGTCCTTTTGACCTACCTTGCGGTCAATAGTTGGACATAAATATAATTATCTTATCTATCTTATCGTATCTTGTTGTCATGAGGAGATAACTTACATTAACAACGACACTTTATAGGTCATTTTTACAAAAAAAAAAATTAAACTTGAGTACTCTTAATGGATTTATTTTTATTGGGATGGGTGTGTTTTGTTTTGTGATGTTTCATATTTAGGTGGGTAATTACCATTAGAATTGTGTGTAATTTGTTTTATGATGTTTTCATTCAAGTAACAAACTACTAATTAGAAATGACCTTTTTTCACAATTAAACATATGTATTAGTTCTTCCTTAGTTCTTTTTAGCTTTTGCATGTTATAAAAATATTTATCGATAATGGAAACTTAAACCTGTGTGCTTGATGAAATACAAGTAAATACACCAAGAATGACTAATTTTTAAAATCACCTTCAGTTGAAAACTTAAAAAAATGATCATGAATATTGTCTGCCAAAAACGCATTGTAGTTGAAAATCATTGAGGGCTTATTACCCAAAGAGAACACTGATAGAAATCCTAATATTACTTCATTGGCCCACTGATCGGTAGGGTAACCAACAAACATGTGACCATAGAGATGACTTGCCTAGACATTTCTGGGAAAATTGAAGTGGAATAAGGTGGATTGGTCTTAGGCAACTCATAATTCTTCCGTAAAAATGACTCAAAGATTTGGGCTCGTTGAGGAAATGTGAGTTTTTAGTAAATCTCCAAGAGAGAATTAGTGGAAAACGGGTGCATAGGGGGTGAAGGATTGGTTTGAAGTACTTAACATATGAACTCAAGAGTAATAGCAAATAAAAATCATTATTTTGGGAAATTACAACCCTCTGACTAAGAATATATCTCAAATGACACCAATTAACAAATTTAGGGAAGATATGGGTCTGGGGAAAAACAAATTAGGGAAGGAAAGACTCCCAAATGCCCAATTCATCACCGACATCAAGAAAATTCTAGTTTGCCCAATTGTGGATTTCATAAAGGTCGAATTCACATTGGGTTTCTGGGATTTTATACTGTGTATCTACTAGGGGAAACTCATCTAGGTTAACTATAGAAGGTAATGTAGGGTTCGCATTGCCCCTTGCAACTACCCAGACAAATCTACAATAATTATGTAATAAAATATGTTATAAACATTAATGATATACTGCACAAATAATGAGTATAACATGTGATATTAAATTTGAACAAATGAAAATTGATAATATACGTTAGCTTTTAACTTTTTTGCAGTCAGACTCTGCACTCACATATCTATTTTGTGAAAAAAATATACAAAATCCTTTAGTACGGAATGCGAGGGTTATGTTGATAGTGTTGGATTCTGTCAAATACAGGTGATCTCCTTGATGTGGATTCCCAATTAGACCTCACATCATTTGATATATGAATCTCATTCGGTTACATGGTCTGACCACCATTACGAACGATTTAAAGGTACGCCTTGGCCGCAACACATACACAATGGATCATAAATAAAACTTTGGGGTAGCAAGTATGTAATCTTTGTGTGACATCAAGTGTAGAGTGTAAAGAGAGCTTCCACAAACATAAGAGAGGTGAGCATCTAATAGAGAAGTAATAGTACTATCCTAAGAGAGACACAAGGATAGAGGCTTGTTGATTAACCAGTAAATCAGTTCACAAGATAAACAATAATAATGAAAGCATAAACAACACCCATTCAACAATATCCATATCTAAATCAATGAAATAGTTCATTATCTTTAGTATGCGTTACAATAACATATACGGCAAACATACAAAGAATAGTCTTACTACATTCACGATACATGCATGAAAGAGTGTTGGCTTAGATAGCTTCTGATAATTAATGAAAGAATCCAAGTACAGTGTTAAATTGGTGGAACACTATCTCCAATAATGGAACATGAAGCTACAACTTGCTTCTCCAAAGAATTATTTTCTCTCCTATGCACCACTAGAGAAGGCAAGGCCATAAATCTAAAAATCCAATCCCTTTCCTTGAGTTATGAGGAACTATTTATAAAAAATGACAATGACTCTTGAGTTTCCTCATGACTCTTCAACTTCTATGACCTATGAGTTTCCATATAACTTTTCACATTCTAGATATAACTCTTTACATTCCACACATGTCTCTTGGACTTCATTATATTTACAAAAGACAAATTTCATATAGGATGATGGCTATTGTCGATGGTGTTATATGCTGCCAACAACTAGGGGGTCTCCTTGGTGCGAAGTCCCAATTAAACCTCACGCTGTTTGGGATAGGAGCCCCATCTGATATGTGGGCCCAGTTGCCACCATGAATGTTTTTCTATTGGCTACCAAATGAAAAGATGTTAGAGTGAGTACAAGAATGAAATGCCTAGATAATGAAACTAAGTCATCCCAAGATTAACAAATTGAAGAAGGAGGTACAAGAAAGTCACAACAACGCTAATAAGAGGTATGTCATGAAAAGGATCAATGAGCCAAAAACCAATCAGACATACATGAACAAGAACATGCCAGAGGTTAATTGCAAATTAGTTCATAATAGATCACTGACATGGCATGGAATAAGTAAGCATAGATTTGAAAGCAAACATACATGCAACAACTACATACCAGCATATTAGTCTATTGTAGCTCCCAGAGACAACCTTGGATTGGTTACAAGACCAGTGCCTGGGCACATCTATATTGGTGTGTCTCAAATGATTTCAGGAAACTGGAGACATCACTTATGTTCTATAGATACACATACACATAGACACACACACACATATATAGGAGATGGATTGGTTCATTTATCCAAAGAAATAAGACATGGATTTTTGATACTTCTTCACGGGTTCAAATCTCAAAAATAAGCATAAAAATAGTGGAGGCCGAGTGTTTCAAGGTCTTATAGCTTAACAAGATTTTGCAGAGTAGATGAGAGAGGATAAAGAGAAGGGGCAACTCATCACATAGAGCATAAGGCTTCAAACATTCTACACTTGACACATAGAGCTTGAGGCGTTAAGGATTTCTATACTTATTTGAGTTACAAGCAGAAATAATGAATGAAGGAGGAGCTTAAAGCTATGATTCATGTGTTGCAAATTAAAGATATAATTTCAATAGTACACACAGGAATATTCATAAACAATGTTGAGACAAATGAATCTGTGAAACAGTTACAGGCATTTGCATTAACATATATATACTAATGAATCTGTGAAGGAGCTTGAAATATTTCCAGCAACTATAATTGCATGAATTCATGGAAGAAGCATGAACACAAAAAATGAGTTTTACAAAGAGAACACATATTGCAATACTTGAAGGGGGAATCACCACTATTTCCTTAATATTCTAAAAAAGATATGTATTACGAAGAGATCTCGTCTGAAAATAGCATGCAGTGTTTTCTATAGAATTTCTGAACCTTTTAAAAGTCTTATGTTTCCCTATTTATATGGAGAGGGGAGCAAGAACATACATTACAGTAAAAACATCTATGGTCTAGATTCAGCTGTAGAGTCGACTAGTTGTATCAGTCATGAATGGCTATGTGACCCAAAAATATTACAAAATTAAATGCCTCATTGGAAGGAAGGCATGTTACAGGATAAAAACAAGTAAATAACCAAACAGAAAAGTAAATGGAAGTCTCTGTGTCCATCCTGTGATCGCCTCTGCCTCAGGCTATAATTTGTCCATGATATGGCCTCCTGTTTTACTCAATCGACCTCGTCACTTTTGCCTTTACTGCTAGGATGCCTCGTTCTGTGAAGCGGGGTTTAGGTCAACTGTAAGTGCCCTTCTTGGCGGTCTTTTGCTATGTAGAGGGATGGGGCTCCATGCCGAGCCATTAATGTTCCTGAGTCTCGTGTACTGCTCCGATGTTGTGCCATGATCCATTTAAGTCTTCTAGTTGCCGACCCATCTGCCCATTAAACCTCTGTACTGCACTGTCGATGCCTTGATGTAGTGGATGATATGCATTCTAGTGTAGCAGCGCAGTCTCACAGGTGTGGGATTTTTTCCTCTAAAATAAGTGAAACATGCCTTTTTTTATTTCCCCCTTAGCCTCCCTTTATTATAGCCACTCATGTGGCTTTCCTCATATGGACAGGGGCTGGAACCAAGGGCTTAGCCCTCAGGCGTTAAGGCCTTCAGACCCGTGTCTGGGAGCCTTTTCCTTTGTATTGAAAAATCCCGCATATTGGTGCTTTACAATTTTTTGCCTTAAGCTTCTTCCCTAGACACTTGTGATCGTCGATCTGTGGGATCGGGCCCACCTAAGACATTGAAATCACACTACAGGAGAGGGGGACCCTTTACCTTTTTCCTTAGTGCGGGCTGACAGTCCGGACGCGAGATCCTTATAGATCACATCGTCATAACTTATTGCATTTGGGGGGGGGGATTTTCCCTTTGTTACTTGGAATCCTGCATCCCGACGCTTTATGGCCTTTTACCTTTAGCTTTTCCCGTTAACAGTTGCGATCATCGATCTACGGGGTGACGTCATTACTGTCACGTGTCAACCTATTAGTGGTGACACGTGGTACTCGAGAATGGCCCCATTTCACCCTTGAAAATGTTGAAACTGAGTGACATGTGTCTCCGATATGGCCATGTCACCCTCCATACTGCCACATGGAGGAGAGAGAAAGGGGGTCGTCCTCCTTGGTTTGGTAGGAATTTCCTTTGTTAATGAATTTCAGCCTTTCCCAGAACTTTTACAATATACCGCAGAATCGGCACCCGCATGGTCTTGGAATGAAAACCCCGCCGATCCGCCGATATTGTGGGATGTGGGATGGCAAGAGTGCGGGATTGGGCCACATGGAGTAGAGAGAAGGGGGTGACTTGCTCTTGTTTTGTTCTACATTCCCTTTGTTAAACTTTTTCTGCCTCCCTCGGCGATGCTACATTGTATTGCAGAATCAATCCTCGCAAGGTCTTTTAAGTTTAGAACCCATCGATCCGCTGATATGCCGAGCTGCAGGACTGCGGGGTCACTAGGATACAAGATGAGGGATTGCGGGAGTACGGGATTGTACCACGTGGAGGAGAGAGAGAGGGGGTCGCTCACCTTGGTTTTTTCATGCTTTCCTTTGTTAACCTTTTGCGGCCCTCCCCTAACGATTTCACATTATATCACAAGATCGGCCCTCGCAAGTTTTGGAGTTTTTTGTGACTGCGGGACTACTGTGATAGCCATTTTGAGGGATGTGGGATTACCCTCATACTTAGCCATTTTCTAGGTTTTCGAGGCTTTCCCAGGAAATCTTCAACAAACTGTAACTTTTGATCTAGGAGTCCTTTTTTGGACTTCTATATACCTTTGGAAAGCTCTTTCTGAGCATTAGGCATTGGAGGGGTCTGATCAAGCTCTAAGATCTTTTGTGACCTGGGAAAGTGGCTCCAAACTTCACTCCTCCTGGGTAACCTTGACCAATTGAAACCCACAATGCAGGGAGTGACAACATTGGCTCTGACTGGGGACAGTGCCTTGCTGGCAAGGTGCTAAGGACCTGCAGACTAGTAGTTTTTCCTTCCATTGGGCATGGAGTCATTCTTAAACAAATACAATTATGTGAAAAAGGAATTTTTTTATAATAAACTGAAAATTTCAAATAAAAATTTCGACACTCACACCAAATATTTACAATGAGCAAGAGACAAATATCTCTAATTTTTGAAAATAAAATTTTAGGAACTGACCATTTACAGGCAGTTCCATCAGTTCACCATCCAAGTTTTCCAGCATGTATGTGTTATTTCCCCTTTCTTCTGTAATGTTGAATGGTTTGAACCATAGTAGATCAAATTTCACATGCTTGCCTTTGTCTTCTCGTCGGACATCCCACCTGAGAACTAAATCTCCTTGCTGAAGAGGTCTTTCCTTAGCCTTCTTGTCAAACAAAGATTTCATTATTTGCTGGTAGTCTGACAATTTGGTCCTCGCTTTCTGTTCTTGTGAAGCTCCACCAATTGATTTATCCTTCAAGTCAAGGTGCTTGACTCTTCCTAGGTTTCTTGTAGAAACTTAACTACTGGTGTTGGGACTCAAAAATGTCATATTTTCATCCACATTTTTCTTCACTATTCCTTACATTTCATCATCCCATTAACCTTTTATCATATCATTTTCATAAATACATTTGGGTTTCACCTTCTTATTTTCCATTTTATTCATTTTTGTATTACAAGTGAATTTATGATTAAATATTAGAAAATATACATATTTTTATATATATCTCAAGAATATGTGAGTTTTGTGATGTGTAGGAAATATGTGAAGAATTAATTCCAAGAGACTTATCCATATCTCCTCCACCATATTAAGGAGATAATTATGCAAGCCTTTTCCTAAGGAGAAAATCATGGAGGATTTGGTTGGCATATCTTATCCAATTCCTAAGGACAAAATCATGGAGGATTTGGTTGGCATATCTTATCCAATTCCTAAGGAGAAGATCATGGAGGATTTGGTTGGCATATCTTATCCAAGATATGTGAGAGATTTATGGAGGATTCAGAGGGATCATATTTTGTAATAATGGGAAAGTAGTTAAAAATGCTTGAGAGATTTGTGGGATCATATCTTGTAATAATGGGAAATTAGTTGAGAGTGCTTGAGAGAATATTGGATATGTAATTATGAGAAGGTTATATTCCTCATGTATATAAGAGAGTGCTCTCTCTTCATTTGAATAATGAAGAATGAATAATGAATAATGGAAAGAATTCTTAGTTTTTCATCTTTTATTGTTATGCTTTCATGATTTGTAATTTAATTCTTGTATTATAATTTGAGATAGTTTTATTGTTGTGAGCTCACATGTGTTGTTTGTCATTCAATTCTTCACATGTTGTATTGCTTTTCCTTTATGCAATTTCCTGCTTTCATAGTTAATGTTTCGATGTCTTCCTAGGCTAATTTTATTTCAGTAATTTAGATTAAACTAGTTCCACTTCAGTCCTACATATATAGTGCATGTGTCTCATAAGTCTACGGACCTCGGATTGACAAATTAAATAGTTTGGAAAGTACTACAACAAAATTAAACGAACATAGTTTCACCCAACAACTGGTATTGCTAATTAGATCGGGAAGACAACAACCTTGCTATATACTAGCTCAAAAGGTGATTTCCTAGTGGATCGTTTGGGCGTTACACGATTAGCCAATAGAGAAAACTTCAATTGGGAGTCCCATTTCCTTTGATTTTCAGTGATGGGATTCTTTAGAACCCTCACCACAATTTTATTAGAAGACTCAACCAAGCCATTCCCTTGAGGGTAGTATGTAGTGGAGTGTCCAATAATGATATTGAATTTATGGCAGAAGTTGGTGAACTTGGCAGATTTGAAGACCTATGAATTATCAGTGATGATTTTAAAAGGACACCCAAAGCGGGATAGCATGTTCTCTTCCATGAATTTTATCACCACTGAGTCAGTAGCAGTTCTATCTGGGATAGCCTCTACCCACTTGGTGAAATAGTCAGTGGTTGTTAAAATCCATTTGTGTTGGACACTAGATGGTGGGTTTATTTTTCCAATGAAGTATAATCCCCACTGTCTAAAAGGCTCCTCTACATGCACAGGAATCAAGGGGAGAGGAGCAAACTTCTGTCTTTTAGCAAACAATTGGCATTTCTGGCATGACCTGACCTAAGAATAAACATCTCCAAAGACCGTGGGCTAGTAAAATCCTGTCTTGAGGATTTTTTGTGATGTTTCCTTCCAACTGTAGTGTCCTCCATAGACTCCCCCATGGAAATCCTCGATCACTTCATGGGTTTCTCCCTCAACCAAACATAGAAGTAGTACCCCCACTGGGTCGTTCAAGTAGAGCAGTCCATTGGATATAATCTATTTATGTGCCTACAATCTCAGACTCTAGTATTTAGATCTATCCAATCCCAATGGGCATCTTAGGATTACGAGGTAATGAATAATGTTCTTATACCTGGGCGATCCCTCATATTTTGCATAGATCTTTTGCTCATCTATTTTAATTCCACTCTAGTGATCCTCTGGTCTGCCTTCCTTTGTGATCAGGCTTACCCCTAGAGCTTGACAATTGGATTCAGATAAAATCTTGGCCAACCCCTGGCCTTTGATGAGCTTGGCAGGCTTTATTTCTAGCTCATATTCTTGTATTTTAGCTATCCACTCGCCCCCCTTTCATTCGCTATCTCCCTACACCAGAATGTCCTTGACTGTAGTTGTTGGGATGAACATTGTGATTCCTTATTGTAGCACATAAATACAGAATGACTTCAACGTCTTGATTAGTGCATATTCATGTTTCTCCAATATATTGTATTTCAGCTCAACAACCCTTAGGACTTGGCTAAAAAAGGCAATTGGATTCTCATAACCTTCTTTATTTTTCTGTAACAGTTCAACAACAATGGTATGGGGAAATGTGAAAGAAAATATGTAAAAAGGCACTGAATAGTTGGGGTTGACTAGCACTGGGACCTTGGCCAAAGCTTCTTTGATCCCAGTGAAAGAATTACAGGGGACAAATCTCCACTTAACTTCATTCTCCTTCTTCGGCATGTTTGTGATACCTTTGACTATCTCAGCATAGTTGGGTATGAATTGCCTTAAGAAATTTATCCTCCCCAAAAAGGCTTGGACTTATTTCTTTTTTTTGGGCAAGGGAATAAGGCCAATGGCTTTAACTTGATCAGGACCAATCTTTACTCCCACTTGCACTACTATGTGTCCAAGCAGCTTCCCCTCACTCAAGGGCGAACTGAGATTTCTTAGGATTCAGAGAGAGGCCATACCTCCTACACTTCTCAAAGGTGAGCTTTAAATGGAGGAGATACTCTTCATCATTATTAGAAAAGACTATGATTTCGTCTAAGTAGACTACCACAAATTTATCTTGCTTACCTACGAAAGCTATGTCCATAGCTCTCTGAAATGTGGCACCTGCATTTATCAACCCGAATGGCATGCGGGCGTACATGAATATTCCCCATGAGGTGGTGTAAGCAGTCTTTTTTTGGTCCTTAGGGTGGATTTCCACTTGGTTATATCCGGAGAATCCATCCATCATGGACATTCTGACTGCACGCACTACCTTCTACAATATATTATCCATCTTGGGTAGAGGGTAGTTATCTTTTAGAGATGCCCTGTTTAAATTCCAGAAGTCCACACATAGCCTTATCTCTCCATTCTTTTTCTAGATCGGGACCAAATTAGCCACCCACTCAGAGTATCTTAAAGGTATTATGATCTTGGCCTCCAACAATTTCCTTACCTCCTTTTTAATGGAGGGGAGTAAGAGTGGATTTATTTGTCTGAGTTTCTATTTGCATGGCTTTATCCCACTCTTCAGAGGAATCTTATACTGAATGATATTAGTATCAAATCATCATAAGACCAATCAAATACATCTTTGTAATTTTTCAATAGATCTAAATACCTATGTTTGTATTTCCAAGGGATTCCTTTGGATAGCCTAATCATTTGGGGTTCCTCCTCTGATCCGTTGTTGCAGTCTTCAACTTGATCATGCTTCTCTGGGGCCATTTGTTTGGAAGTTATGTCGTCTTTATTGAAAATTCTTCCTAGTGGAACAAGTCCATGAGGGATGATGTTCCCTTTTAGTTGCAAATTTTTTTTCCCAACCACTGTTTCTTTCCATGAAGTGGCTTCTTTTTCTTCTTTTCCTTTTTCTTGATCAATGGTGGAGTGGGCAAACTCCCTAATGACTTCTATGAATATTTTCACCTGCTCATCATCTTCGAATACCTGCAAGTGTTTGAAATTATCAGGTATTGAAGGTCTGTGTCTGAATTCTATCTCATATCTGAGGAGTGGATTATGTGGGGGGCTGAAAGTGCTTGCAGCTACAACCAGAGAGTTAGCCATCTTGTTTTATTCCCTGGGTAGAAACTGAATTTTAAAGGCCAGGGAGAATTTTTTGATTAAGTCCCACACTTCATTTCAGTACGTCCTCATCCTAGGATGTTTGGCTTGGAATTGGTCTCAGATCTTCCTTACGACTAGCTCAGAGTCTCCATAGACCGATAGGCATTCAATGTTCATATTTATTGTCGTTTGTAACCCCAAGAGAAATGCTTCATACTCTGCCACATTGTTGGTCGCCTCAAATTCGAGCTTGAATGAGAGGGGTATCATGATGCCTTCCATAGATACCAACAATAGTACATCTCCATTTCCATCTTTTGAGTTTCCTCCATCGAAATATAATTTCCATCCTTCATTTTCATTTGCTCGCAGGTGCTCTAACTGCCCTGTTAGGTGTATTGATGTTTCCTCAAGGAAGGTCTCATCCTCTTCTAGGAACAGACATGAGATGCCACTATCCTTCCCATGCACTAGGGATTTTTTTGAGCCTTTAGCCTCCTTTTCTCACATCCAAAAGTGGTAATGGTGGCATAAGTCAAATCTAGCTTAATAAAGCCACCCACCTTGGAACCCCAGATATGGATAAGATAATTCCAAAGTGAGGAGGTATATCATCCACCATTATATCCATTACCACACCCTTCGCCAGGATTTGAGCCAGGTTTACCACAAGATACTTTATCATGCCTAGGACTTGACTCTCTTGGAGTCAAAGGAGTATAGGTCCTTGTATGGTCTGGTGATCTCTAAGACCAGTTGTTCCATTACTGATAGTGGCATGAGGTTGCGTGAGGCCTCAAAATCCAGCATGCAATTATGCAACAAAAGGTCATGGATCACCAAAGTCACAAAGAAAGGCGCAGTAGAAGCATCCAACTCTTCCACATGCAGCCCGAAGACAACCATGGGCCTCTCCTCTTGAAGGTTCAAACTATCATGGGATGGTGTAGAGATAGTTGGATGCATTAATTGAGAGACTTGAGCTTTGTAATGATGCTCCTTTAGAAGCTCAGTTAGAGGAACATGAATTTTCACCTTTTCCTGCTCCTTCTGGAGGTTGAATGTATGTTGGGCCTTTTCTGTATCTCCTGGAACTATTCTTTTTCCCTTCCCGCTGGTAGTTGTAACCAGAACAGGTGCCTCCTTTTCTATGTGCCCCTTAATACTATTGCTCTCCTTATTTGCAGAGACTCCTGCCTTGGGTGGATCAAGATGGAGCTTACCTTTCCCTTTTTTGGTGTTGGAGGAGTCATTTGGGGAGAAGCTTCCCCTTGTTGTTCTAGTTCTCTCGTCCTCTTCTTTGAAGATATTAGATTATACCTACGTTTGGATGTGTTTGCATGAACTCTGCAAACTGTTTGCAATAATAATCCATATCTTCCTCCTCTATTTTTGCTTCTCTATGATGACTGACCTCCTAGTGAGCCATATTCTCATGTTCTTCTTCAACAAAACCAACATATATATTTCCCTGCATCTCCTTTGTATCTGATGATTGTTCATCGGGGCCATCTTCCAAGTATAAGGGATGAGGGATCTGATCAAGTTGCTTCTTTCTTTCCCTTGGAAGTAGTTGTAGTGGAGGCCTTCTATATTGCGGGTCATAGCCTCGGTTGTTGACTTGAGCATTCTACCTGGAGAGGTTCTTGTTCTCGATTTCGAGCTTTCCAACTTTTTGTGATAAAATCTTGATGAATTTGTCTAGATCATCCCACTTCGGGTCAGATGATTCTCCATCTTGACCAGAGGAGGATGCCTCTTCTTTCCTCTTTTAGGTTCAGTAGGTTCTTGCTTTGCCCTCGACTTCCCTGTCGAGGCCATATTTTCTTCCACTTTGAGAGCATCGATCTGAAGTTGGTATAGAGTGGTAGACTTCCTTTCTCTCAGGGTAAAGCCAATGTCATAGTCAAAAGCTCCCAGGAAAACCACACAAGCTACAGCTAGGGGAGGCTTTATGTCGGTTCGCAGGTTATTGAACTACTTATTGAATCTTTTAATAAATTCTAAAGTATCCTCCTTCAAATTTTTTCTTATGGAATTAAACTCAGTGAGGAGGTACTCATGATTCCTCTTTTCTTCCCACTTCTGGGTGAAAGAGTTTTCAAGTTGCTCCCATGTAGTGATGGAGGAATTGGGTAGGGATTTGAACCATTTTCTAGCTTCTACATCAAGGGATTGTACAAAAAGTCTCATGACCACATCCAGTTGTTCCACGTTTATGTTCTCGAAAAAAGCACTCAAGGTTTCAATGTGACTCTATGTTGTGTTATCATCTTCCCCATTGAACCTAGGCAGATGCTTTAAGTAGTCCCAGGGCATTGCACTCAAGGTCTGAGGTAGATCAAGAGGTGCATACTTATTTAGCAAAAAGACTGGAAGATCCATCTGGACTAGTGGAGGGATATTAAAATTCATTTGAGGAACTGGGGTCAAGACCACAGTGTTTGGAGGGGAAAGAGGGTATGTCAAGGCCTTAGGAGAAAGTCTTGAATAATGACCAGCAGTTGACTGAGAACTAGATGAGGGAACTTCAAAGGCTAGTGAGATGGTAGCAAAGTCAGGGGGAGTTTTCTCTTTCCAAACTTTCTTGGATTTTTGGTACTTCTTCACGGGTTCAGATCTAAGAAATAAGCATAATAGTGGAGGCCAAGTGTTTCAAGGTTTTACAACTTAATAAGCTTTTGCAGAGTAGATGAGAGAGGACAAAGAGAAGGAGCAACTCATCACATAGAGAATAAGGCTTCAAACGTTCTACACTTAACACATAGAGCTTGAGGCATTAAGGATTTCTATACTTATTTGAGTTACAAGCAGAAATAATGAATGAAGGAGGAGCTGAAAGCTATGATTCATGCGTTGCAGATTAAAGATATAATTTCAATAGTACACACAGTCATATTCATAAAAAAATTTGAGACAAATGAATCTGTGAAACAGTTATAGGCATTTGCATTAACATGTAGATACTAATGAATCTGTGAAGGAGCTTGAAATATTTCGAGAAACTATAATTGCATGAATTCAGGGAAGAAGCGTGAACACAAAAAATGAGTTTGACAAAGAGAACGCATATTGTAATACTTGTTTCCTTGATATTATAAAAAAGATATGTATTACAAAGAGACCCTGTATGAAAATAGCATGCAGTGTTTTTTATAGAATTTATGAACCTTTTCTAAGTCTTACCGTTCCCTATTTATCTAGCGAGGGGACCAAGAACATACATTACAACAAAAATATCTATGGTCTAGATTCAGCTGTTAGGTCGACTAGCTGTATCAGTCATGAATGGCTCTGTGGCCCAAAAATATCATTGAATTAAATGCCTCCTTGGAAGGAAGGCATGTTACAGGACAAAAACAAGTAAATAACCAAACAAAAAAGTAAATGAAAGTCTTTGTGTCCATCATGTGATCGCCTCTACCTTAGGCTATAATTTGTTCATGGCATGGCCTCCTATTCTGCTCAACCGACCCCGTCGCTTCTTCCTTTACTGCTAGGATTCCTTGTTCTGTGAAGTAGGGGTTGGGTCAACTGTAAGTGCCCATCTTGGTGGTCTTTTCCTTTATAGAGGGATGGGGCTCCAAGCTGAGCCATTAATCTTCGTTAGTCCCATATACTGCTCCAGGGTTGTGCCATGCTCCATTTAAGTCTTATAGTTGTCATCCCATCTGCCCATGAAACCTCTGCACTGCACTATCAGTGCCTTGATGTAGTGGGTGATATGAATTCCAGTGTAGCAGTGCAGTCTCGCATGTGCGGGCCTTTTTCCTCTAAAACAGGCGAAACAAACCTTTTTTTATTTCCCCCTTAGCCCCCTTTGTTATAGCCCCTCATTTTTCTTTCCTCATATGACCAAGGGCTGGAACCAGGGGCCTAGCCCTCAGACGCTAAGGCCTTTAGACCCGTTTCTAGGAGCCTTTTCCTTTGTATCGCATGGTGAGCACCAGTATTGCAGCAATAAAGCTCCAACTCTTGGGCTTCCTACTTTACTTTTATCAACCCGGTAGTTCGTAACAAACTTGGAAGCGATAGTGGTGTATGCACAAGTACTAGTTCTTACTGCAGGCCTTCACTTGGTCATCTGGCGCAAGATCACTAGGAGCTCAAGCCAACTTCTATGGATTCCAGAAGAAGCTCTATATGTGATGAAAGAAAGGAAAGCTTACTCTACAGAGGCTATTCTACTTGCAAAAAGGAAAAGAAGACTGAAATGTAAAGTAAACCTAGCAAACCCTACTTCACTAACTAATCCAACTTTTACAAAAAGAAACATGAAAACCATGAAATGAATCCCATTACCTACTCAAGGAAGTAAACAACATCTACTCAAGCTATTTCTAGAAGGAAATGAGAAAAAACATCTTTTTGGATTTTTATGTGAAATTGTCATGCATGTAATTTATTTGTTTGTTAATGTGGCAGCGATTAGGTGGCGATGGAGAGCTACTTTGGGATTTGTAGAGGTGTAGGATGGTGTGGATGGGTCCTAGGAGGTCTCAAGTGGCCTTCTGGAGGCTTTTCCCACAATCGGACTTCAAAAGGAAGCCTATAGGAAAATTTACAAGAGGCTGCAAGGGATCTACGGAGGTCTACAGGAGGATGCCGAGAGCAGTTTTGAAGGTTTTGAAGGTGTGAGAGTGGGTGGAAAGGGTAGCTGAAGGCTAGGATGATGTGTTAAGGTGTCTGGGGTTCACCAAGGATTGCTAGGAGAGGAAAAGATGGTCGTGAGAGAGGAGGATATCCTATGGAAAAATGCAGAAAGCTAGGGCAGATTTGAGGTGAACTTTGGGCGACCGATAGGGCATAGATGAGGGAGAGAATGCAATGGTTGATAGGCTGAACTGCTGTGAGATGAGATTTGTTGCAAAAGAACTGAGAGTCAAACAATGAGATCTAGCAATCAAGGAGACTAAGTACATCAAAAAACTAGAATTTTGCATCAAGCTAATCTAAATTATGAGTTATGGAAAGAAGTGCTGAAAAATGCTATAATGAGATAAAGTAGGGAAGGAAACTTATTGCAAAGACAAAAATGAGCATGGTGAAAGAGATCTAAAGCAAAGCATTAACCTTCTAACAATCTGCAACACTAGAAATCCTATGGAGAAGGAAAATCTGTGTTTTTGTGGCAGCAAGAGGGTATTGGCCTCAATTCATAGTCCCAAGGGGAGGAAAGGAGGCCAAGGCTCTGTTGATGGCCTTTTGTATCTTCTTTCTATCACTATTCAACTTGCTACAGAAAACTCAAATGGAAACAACCTTCTAAATCACCAAAAGCAACCTATTCTTAACCAAGAAAGAAATTTATCTAACAACAACTAATTCATAAACTGAAAAAAAGCATATCAATACAAACAAGAGGAGTTTGGCTGCTTGGATTTGGCCCTAACCCAAGAGCTTCAGCCCTCTGAGGTAACTCAGTGCTAGCTCAAAAAGGATCTCATCTTTATTATCAAAATAATAATAGGATTACATGAAACTATCAACAAAAGTAAGCTCGAAGTTGAGAAAAGTAGAACTGCAACAAAAATTCGAAAATTTGACCAACTCCCTAATGAGGCCCTATGCCTCTCTACTTATACAACTGAAGCTCCCAACAACTTCCTTAAAATCAAGGAGGCTTGGCTCTCAAAACTTGAGATAAACAGAAGTTATCCTCCACTTGCTCGACTGCCTCCTAGTGCATTGATGTGGTTGTTTGTGCTCCGAGCTGCATGAAGGAGAATTCGAAGTGGGGAATCATAAATGAGGGGGATACCCTCCTATAAATCCTCTCCTTTGTCCACTTCGAATTATTACTGCCAATTTTCCATTAAATCTTTGACTTTTTCTTCAAAATTCAACAAAAATCTACATTAAACACATATTAGACTCCATGGCATCATAACCAACCCAACTCACTCCATAAGCATAGATATAATAAAAAAACATGCAATAAGCTAAGAGAATGGTTGATTAAACTATGTTAGGAGGAAAAATGAGCCCATATAATTACCCATTTATGGGGCTCATCATCACCCCCCTACTGAAGGTGTTGCTCATCCTCTAAGCAACTTAGTGCATCTCCTCATCTTTGATGGCCCTGATGGCCTCCCTGACATCCCATGCTTCTGATGTGAGCTCCTCTTCTTTGTCATGGAATCCTGCCTTTCTGTCCAACTCTTCCCACTGTTGTTGTTCTTCTTCCTCTTTTCTGCCTTCTATCATGCCTAGCAGCATCGGGGGACTCAATTTGAGGCCAATCCAATTGACCTTCAAACTCTGCATAGAGCACTTGTACAGTGGCACTCTCCTTAATGCTTCTTGCATCCTTGTTTGAGAGTGATACTCCATGATCTGAAAACTGTGTGGTAATGTGTTCCACCTCCTCATACAAGCATGGATACAGTCATCCCCAAGTAATCTTTCCATATCCTCAAAATGTGCAATGGCTTGAGCCTAATCATTGATATACTTAGGGGCAATTTGGGGATTATTTACAAGTAGGTGATGTGTGCCGATGAGTGCCATGGGATCTGATGGCTCAACTCTGATCATTAAGGGCTCATTCTGCTCTTTTATCATCAACTTTTTTATTTTTGCTTCCCTTAACTCCTCATGATTCATCTATGAGGCCATGGCCATTAGTTGCAGGTCCCCTAGCCTAGCATTGGGGTCCCACACATTCATGTCTGTGAGGACCATGTTATGCAAATAGAATTCTGCCATTTTTGCCTTGTTCTTCTGAAGAGCTTTGGTCACATAGGTCCATAAATTGTCGGTAATCTTGAAAAGATATTGTGCCTCTCTGTGCCAAAGTCTTTATCTGAAACTGCAACCATTGGTCCTTGAGGTATAATCCATATGATTTTTCTGGTGTTCTACATTGCAGTGCCTCCATGGACCAGCTAGCCATGCATGCCAATTGTGTCTCTTTTTCTTGCAGTTGTCTTCTTAGCAACTCATTTTCTATTTCAAAGTGAGTTCTTGTGATTGCTTCTTTATGTCTGACAGCACTTAATTCCCTGCCCATTTCTCTTATTTGATTCTCCATATGGCCAATATCCTATACTCCCTTGGATTTGGCTACTTGAATCCACCTATGGCTCTTTATTCTTTCTTTCTCTAACTCAAAGAAAAGTGGGATTGAAAATTTATGTGGAATGATTCTTCCCCCATCAAGAATATTGTATTCAGAGCCCAAACTAGGCCGGGGGTCAGGTTCTTGTGCCTCTATTGCTTCCTCCTTCCCCTGTGGTTGTCCTTCTATCCTTGTTTCAAGTTTTTCAGCCTCCTGTAGTCTTGATAGGGTCTCCTATAGAATAGTCTGTGCTTCCTGTAGAACTGTTTTTTAATCCTATAGTTCTACTTTTTCCTTCCATGTGGGAGATCTAGGAGTCCCCCTTTCATAAGTGATAGGTGCCTTGGAACGGGATTCCTTCCCTTGGGTAGAGGGTGAATGTTCAATAACAATGGGCACTTTAGAAGAAGGCTGGGGTTTCCCTTGTTTGATCCTTGTGCTCTTCCTAGCCCTGAAATACATTGAGGTCTGCCTCTTCCTCTTTTGTTTTGGTTTAATTGGGGTGTTGAGGGCAGTGAGAGCAGCTGTTGCTTCTCTTTATAGGGTCTCAAGAGACACCTCTATCTTTTCTACCCCTTTTTCTCCTCCTTCTGTCTTTTTCTTTGTCTCTATTGGTTTTGTTTCCTCCTGTTCTGTTTTGGTTCCTTCCTCCTCTATTTTGGTTTCTTCCTTCTTTGTTTTGGTTTCTTCCTTCTTCCATTCTTGTTCCTCAGTTTCCTCCCCTTCTCCCCCTTGTTGTTCTTCCTCCTCACTATTAGAAGGACCAAGATCATATGTGAGGGCCTTTATGTCATGTTCTGCGGTCATGTTGCGGAAAATTTCCCATGCTATGGGGATTGTGAAGGTATGGAAGGCTTCTTCCACTAACAATTTGATTGAACCATGGTGAGCCAATCAATCTGGACCTCCCGCCTTCAACTTAATGCTGGAGTCTATGAGGGACTGCAGGAGAAAATAGGGGATGCTAAGTTTCTAGGGCGTTGGAGTGTCCATGCCATATCTCAGCTCACGGAGAAGTCTAAAATGGTAGCCATAAACTATTCAATACCTCCCTTCACAGGAAATATATTTTATGATTTGGTGACTGACCTCATCCCAAGGGTAAGGTATGCTTGTATTTCTAATGCCATTTTTGTCTTTTACAGGATGTTCATTGTTTTGGAAGAAGTTTTTCTTAGCAGACTGTCCAATTGGCTTTTCATCTTTGCTCCAAGGTAATCCAAGAGGAAGGGTGATAACCTTACTGATAAATTATGGGGTGATTTCCATGGAGAGACCTATAAAAATAACAGTGACATGGGTCCTTGAGTGAGGGACTAAAGAAAAGGAAAACTCCTGAGCCACTTCTTCATCTAACCCTCATAATTTCTCAAAAAATGGCATCCAATTTGCTTTGGTGAATATGGCTACTACTTGGGGGTGTTCATGGAGCCTAGTTGAATTTCTGGGCTCCTTCCTCATGAATCCCCTTATCATTTTGCTTATACCCCTTTTGAACACCAAATCATGGAGACAAGAATTTTGTAGAAAACAGGAAAATAGAGAAAAACTGTGTTTTTTTAAGAAACAGGCATAATTTTTTTATGTAATTCCTCTTCTTCTGTGGACTCAATTCCTCCTTAAAATTATATCATTCCTTACACATATTGATAATCAAGGTGGGTATGCATAGAACTTACCTCCTCAAGCAAGAAATCAAGCAAAAACCCCGTGTTTTCTCCTTAAAAACTTCTTACTGCCCCTCTTGTAGAACTGCCTGTAGGTGCTCTTGTAAAACCTGTAGGTGCTCCTGTAGAACGCCGATAGCAGGAGGATGGATGAAAGTGATGGAGAATGATGGTTTCAAGGCTGTGGTGGTGACAAAGAGCTTGTTGCAGCTAAGTGGACGAGGATGAAATGAAAGAAAAGGTGGTGAAGGAGTTTCGAGGAGGAGTACTTATTTCTTCTTTTAGATATTTCCCGTGATGGGGTTAGCTGGAAAAGATGTATGTTGCCATATTTGGACCATTGGTCCCCACTTGCCTTGTCATCATGGTTTCTTCCCCCGATCACCTCCCATCATTTCATCAGAGTTTGCATACCCTCCACTACCTATCCTTGGGATTTTTCTCTGAGTTGCTAGGCGCACATGTGGTGGCATCTCTGAGTGCAGTCAACTGGATGAGGGTGGCTAGTTAATTGGGCACCTTTCCTCATTCAACCCTAACCATCTCATTCACTTATTCATATTTTTCAATTACACAAATGCAACAGAGGAGATGGTTAGTCACTTACCTGTGAGTCGAATGTATGTGCTGTGAGGTATTTTGGTTCCTTTTGCCGTTGCATGCTTGTATTTCCTTTGCTGCATGCCTGTATTTCCTTAGCTGCATGCTCTCTGCTTTTTGATGTGTGGCTGTTTGTTTTGTGTAGGTATCCTCTGGCTAGATCTAGCTTCAGATGTCTCCTTCAATCCCATGGTTGCACTTCTTTTGCTGTTGTGGCTTGATTTTAATGGGATCAACTGCTACAGGAATTCCTACAGGAGCTCTTGTAGCTGCTTCTCCCTTTAAAATTTTTAGCTGATTTTTGTGTTGGGAACTATGAGGGTGATGTCAGAGATGCTGATGGAGATGGAGAGGTACTTGGTAAGCTACAGGTGAGATTTGAGGTGTTGCTCCCTTTATTTTGTTTGTTTTTTTTCTAAAAATTGGTTTCTGTGTTTTTTCGACAGGAAGGGAAAAAAATGATGATGATGAGGTGGTGGAGGTGTGGGATGGATGGAAAGGAGGGTGGCTAGATGTAGGAGGGTCTACATGCTCTTCATGAAACTTCCTAGCCCCTCAAACTTCTTTCTGGAACCATTTCTGGCTCTCTGTGATTTCTACAGGAGCCTCCTATAGAAGACACAGGGCTTCCTATAGAACACACAGCTTCCGAAAAAAACACAATGGGGTGGAAGAAATGTTAGAAATGATGGAGAAGAGTGTGGAGGAGATGAAATAGGCTTTGTGGCATCTTCCCTTGCTCCATGTGGTCCTCCTGTAACCTACAATGCACATTAAAATTCAATTTCCTTTTTCTTCTTTTCTCTATTTTTTTTTTTGAAAGATAACTAGGGCACCTCAAGGAGGTTTTAACCCTAATTACCTGCCCTGGGCGCATCCAAGGGAGGTTTTCACCCAGGCATCTTATTCTCTCTCTTTTTTTTGATTTTTCCATCACTGGGCCACCTCAGAAGAGGTTTTCAACCCAATGATGGGACTCAAGTGCCTCATGGAGGTTTTCACTTGGGTCCTTATTATTTTTTCTTTTTTTTCTACTTCTTCAATGAGTGGGTGAAGTGGAGGCTAAGACCTGCTCCACTACCATCATTGTCTTATTCAGATCTTCAATTAACTCTCACTTGGAGAGGGGCTTCTTGTAAATTTTCAACCTATGTCCATTGACAAGCATGGGGATGGCTTCCTCATCAATGGTTTTGATTAGAACTGAACCATTCTCATTGCATTTTTCCACAATGTAGGGTCCCAGCCATCTTGTCCTCAGCTTGCCTTTGAAGTCTTTATAACTTGAGTCATAGAGTAGTGCCCAATCTCCCTCTTGGAATTTCTTCTCCTTGATATTTTTGTCATGCCATATCTTCCTTTGAAGCTAAACTACCTCTGTGTGGAGAAGGGCCTGCAATCTTTGTTCATCCAATCCATTGAGCTGGAGTAGTCTTTCCCTTTGTGCATGGCTGAGGTCTAGGTTCAATTGAGCTGCCATCTTTAGTGTATTGTATTCAAATTCTATTGACAACAAAGCCTTCTTCCCATAGACCAGTTCATAGGGTGTGAACCCTGTGGTGGTCTTCCATGTTGTGTTGGAGGCCCAGGTAGTCTCAACTAATCTATCCGCCCAATCTTTTCTGTTGTTGCTCACTACCTTGGTCAGAATTCCTTCCAAATCTCTGTTAGTGACTTCCACCTACCCATTGGCTTGGGGATTGTAAGGGGTGGAAGTCCTGTGCTTGATTTTATGATGTGTGAGCAGGTCTTCAATCAAATTGGAAGTGAACTGACTACCTTAATGTGTGACCCTTTCTCTTGGATACTCGAACTTATAGAATATGTTCTCTCTCAAAAAATCAGCTACTTTTTCCTCTGTTGCTGCTTTGATTGCTTTTGTTTCTGCCCATTTTGTCAGATAATTGGTGCACACAATGATGTATTGCTTCTGTTTTGAAGGAGGGTTGATAGGATCCACAAAGTCCATGCCCCACTTCTCAAATGGCTCAAAGGTCACTGAAGGCTGCATGGGCGTCTCATCCTTTGGAGTAGGTTTCCCCATCCTTTGACAACGATCACATTGGCTTGTATATATCCTCACATCTTGATGAAGAGTGGGCCAATAGTAGTCTGCTTGCAATATTTTGAAGGTAGTCCTCTTTACTGCAAAATGGCCTCCACAAGGCCCATCATGATAGGTCATGAGAATGTCAAAAACTTCCTCCTCCCTGACGCATCTTCTCAAGATCTAATCTGGGCCAAGTTTGAAGAGATTTCCCCCAATCCAAGTGAAATGGGCACTTTTCCTCACGATCTTGCTCTTCTCCTTTGAGGACAGGTGTGGTGGAAACTGTGCTGAAACCAAGTAGTTTGCTATATCATTAAACCATGGAGAGTATATTGAGATAGAAAATAGGTGTTCATCTAGCATTTGAGCATCCACCATTCCTTCTTCACTTGCAGGAAAATTTACTCTAGACAAAAAGTCAGCAACAACATTTTCTTTACCAGGATTATCAACAATGGTCAAATCAAACTACTGCAGTAAAAGCAACCATCTAATAATGTGACCATTTACATCCGGGTTGTTCATTAAATATCTAATTACAACATGATCAGTGTGCACAAATGTTTGATAGCCTATGATATAATGTTTGAATTTGTTTAAGGAATGCACTACAGCTAGGAGTTCCTTCTCGGTTACCGTGTAGTTTAACTCTGCCTTTGACAAATTTTTGCTTATAAAGTATATGGCATAAGGTAAATTTTCATCAATTTGTCCTAAGGTTGCTCCGATTGCGTTGTTTGAGGCATCTTTGTGAATGTGGAAAGGTAGGGCCCAGTTTGGGCCTCTCAAAATTGGGGCAGTCACAAGTTTACTCTTCAAGGTAGCTAAAGCTTCTTGACGGTTTTTGGACCATATGAATTCAACATCTTTTCCTAAAAGACCAAACAACGAACTTACTGAAATATTTAATGAATCTTTTGTAATATCTAGCTAAGCCTAAGAAACTTCTGGCCCTTTGGATGATGGAAACTTTGTTGGGGTCCACCTGCAGTCCTTGTTGAGATATTGCATGAACTAGCACAATCCCTTCAGTCATAAATTCACATTTTTCTAGACTGAGGGATAGGTTCATTTCAATACACTTGTCCAAAACTTTTCCTAGGTTAGATAAAGCTTCCTGCAAGTTAGAACCATAAGGAGTAAAATCATCCATATATATTTCCACTGCATCATGAACCAGTTCAGAAAATACACTCAATACTGCTCTTTGGAAAGTGGTTGGAGCATTACACAAACCAAAAGGAAGGACCTGGTATGCAAAGGTACCCCAAGGACAAGCGAAAGTGGTCTTATCTTGGTCTTCCAGGCTGATTTGAATATGATTGTACCCGCTAAACCCATCTAGGAAGGAGAAAAACTTTTTTCCCGCCAAACCATCTAACACTTGATCTATGAAAGGAAAAGGAAAATGGTCATTTTTAGTGGCTTTGTTCAATCCCCAATAATCGACATAGATTCTCCACTTACCATTTTTCTTTGGCACTAGCACCAAAGGAGAGACCCAGTCACTGTAAGAGTTCGGGTAGATGAATCCTGCATCAAGTAATTTTTGCAATTCTTCCTTAACAATGTATTTAAGGGCTAGATTCATCTTCCTTTGAGGCTGCTTGGCTGGTTTGCAATCTTCCTTAATGTATATATGATGACTACATACTGAAGGGTGCATTCCCTTCATCTCCTTATATCTCCAGGCGAAGGCATATAAATGTTTTCTCAAGAAGCTGCACAACTCCTTCTCGTGGGAAGTGGATAGGGATGGATTGATTTTCAAGGTTCTTTCTAGGCTAGACTCTATATTCTTAACACAGGGAGAGGTCAGGTCGGCCACACAGAGATCAGTTAAGGGATTGTCTTGGGTTTCTTTCACTATATCTTCTAATGGCAAGGTATTAGGGGATGGATTCTGAATTAAATTTTCAATGATATCATCCTCATCTTGCGTTTCCCCCCCATGAAAGTTTCTAATACACAAAGTGGTGCAGAATAGACTTCATCCTCATCCTCCACCTCCAACCAGAGAGGTAGATCATGTTCTAGCAAAGGTTGGGTAGGAGGGTATAGGATTAATTGTTTGGACATATGCCTGTTATTGATGGTCATGTTCCCAGCCCAATAGCTGATGTAGGCATCGGTAGTAGCCAACCAGGGTCTTCACAGGATGATAGGATACCCAATGAGCTTTGCCTTCAGCTATTGGGCAAGATGAGCCTCATGGAAACCTTGATTTGTCCCACTGTTCTATATGGCTTAGAGATTTGGGGACCGTCTTTACTTGAGTCAGGCTGGGCTTCAGCTGAGAGAGTCCAGATTCTTCTTCTTCGCCACATCATTAAGTGCAAAATGATAGTGTTGCAACACATCATCCTTGTAGAGTTTGGAGCTTAGCCCTTTCGGGTTGAGACGGTCTTCAGGTTGGTTTCATTCTTGCATTGTGTCCAGGTCTTGGCAGACTCGATAAAGAGTAGGGACCGTTATCCTTACTTGGCATATTTCTCTTCTGAGACTATTTCCCATTCTACTCCCTCAGGCCGAGCCAAATGTTGGTTTACAGGAGTTTCAAACCTCTTAGAGTCAGTGGGAATTCAGTTGGATCGTCTCCATCCTTTCTGATATTCCTTAGATGCTCCTGGTCACCTTTTACCTACTAGATAGGAGCTAAACAAGATCATCAGGGAGGACATCTATAGGCAGTTCACCCAGGTCACCTGGGTCAATCCTCTAGGAGGGTTGCACCTAAAGATGCCCTTCTACGCTGAGCACTTCTTGGAGTTGAGAGACAGGCTCATTGTTCAACCCCAGTATATGTTTCACCATTGGATGCATGCTCTTCGCATTCCTCTAGGAAAATTCAAAGTAGGTTCTCATAGACTTCAGATAGAGACAGGCCACCAAGTGGATAGACTAGACAGAGTCTACCAGGTATGTCATTTACAGGAAGTGGAGACCGAGGTGCACTTCATCCTTGGATGCCTTGTCCATTATGAGATTACAGGAAGGTAGCATTACTTGTCTAGAGATTCTCAAACCCTCGCCGACCTTTTCAAGTACCCCGATCAGAGATGTTTGGTCCTATATATGCAGGAGGGTCTTAGGTTCCGAGCACATATTCTTCAGCCTCCCATCATACCAGAGCCCACACAGAGGATCATGACATTTTTCAAGGTACTACCTTCAGACAGGGGCACTAGGAGATCGATTGATACCAGTACGTATCCAGACTCCAGATCAGTGAGGATCCGTGGGACCTCACCCTGCCACATGAGATCTCAGCAGCAGTTTCGTCTCAGATCTGTTCCTAGGAGACATACTAGGTCCTTCAGCATTCAACAACATGTGAACCCCCCCAATATACGATTTAGTGGACAATCTACATTGCCATTGGCTCTTCATCAGGCCAACAGAGTTTGCTAAGTTTCTTCAGTGTTATTAATTCAGCCTCAGATGTTAGGAGGGATGAATCTAATACTCAGACCTATTAGCTCCCGGATCTTCTCCGCTAGGGCCAAATATTGATTTACTTCATGCATTGTATCTTCGATTTACTTCATGCATTGTATCTTTTATAGGAGACCATTTGGTTCTCCCGCTTTGTATATACATCAGTGTACTCAACAATCCCTTTGACCTACTTTGTGGTCATTAGTTGGACATAAATATAATTAACTTATCTTATCTTATCTACAATCCAAGCAATCAAAAATTTCTTGAAACAAAATATTAAACTAAATATAAATAAAACTTTGAATAAAATCTAAGAATAAAATATAAACTAATTATAAAATTTAAATTAAATTAAAATAATTAACTAAAGATAATTTTAAATAAAAGTAATTTAAAATAACTCAAACTATAACGTAAATAGATTAAATTCAAAATTATATGCTAATATTATCATTCAAACAAAAATTAAAGCTATTAAATAATAAAATCAATGTTATTAAATCAAAGCTAAAAGTTATAGTTTAAACCAAAATTACAATAAATTTAGGCTAAACTGAATTAGTTTTTAACTATAACTAAAGAAAATGAGTAATATAACTAAAATAAAGTAATTAAGATAAAATAAACTAATAAAAACTAAAATGACTACCATAGACCAAAAACTAAAATAACTATTAAAAGAGCCATGACAGAAAATGAAAGGAAACTATAAAGTTCATATGATTGGAAGAGCCTATTAGTGATTTCATACTATCATCAAAGATATGTTGAATTCCAAGGTTTTCTATTAACCTGTGTACATCGTCTGCAGTAACCATGCCATCGCCATCGTTATCCAAGGTATTGAAAATTCAAGATAGGTCCCATATTTGAACAAAGGTTGTGTATATTTTATTTACAAAATTACTCCTCGTTTGATCAATCCTACCTCCAGACAAGTGGTGTTTTCCAAGATCACTTATAATATGTGGGTATTTTGGATTGCAAAGTTCAGGAAACTTAGTTTCCCATTATCTGAGAAACCCAAACATGAACATAAAATTTGTAGAAACTATAAAATTATTGAACCCAACTCAAGGACATTGATACAGTGATATTCCAATGCATAGACATGGCATACACATTTGAAATTCCTACTGTTGCAGTGTTCAAGTACAGTCGTTCTTGAAATCTAGAAACACAAGAAGGAAAAATAGTAGAAAAGCACGAGTCATCTTTGTCCACCTCTGCAAGTCATCTTTGTCCACCAAGGTAGCTGCAAATGTCAGAGTTGAAAAGATCATCGGATCAGCAAAGGGTTTGGCATCATATGGAGCCAAAGAACCCATTTTCTCCCAAATTTTGCTAATGTGGAAGTTGGAGGAGAACTTATTTTAGAAACCAGAGAAATGAAGGTCAACAACTATGAAATTAGTAAAGGTCACCCATATTGAACAAATGTCATTTACGAAAAGACCCAAAACATATGAATACCAAAACATTATATCAACTTTAATCTCATAAAAGTTCATGCCTTACACAATAATTACATGAGCTATGACCATAAAAACTTACAAACATAGTATATCAATTAAACTTTGATTTTTTTCTTTGAAGGCTTGCTTGGAAAAAGCAAAGAGATCACATGAAATGCCTTGCACATAGGTAATTCGTTTTGTTTTGAAACTATCATATCAAACAAATATAAACAATACATGGAAATCAATTTGCTTCAATAGTAAGTTAACAATGGAAAAAAAAACTTAGATATATGATTACACATAAAGTTAAACAAATTAAAGAAATGAACTCATTGGATAACTCCATAACATACTTAAAAATCACTTATGTTTAGCTAATGAAATTATTATCATAGATTCATAGCAACCCTAGATAAATTAAGTGTCCAAGTCGATCAAAATAAATAATTGAGTACAAATCTCTCCATGAATAAAAGATCTAGTGTGTGTGTGTGTGTGTGTGTGTATATATATATTATATATATTATATATATATATATATATATATATATCATTTTCTTTTTCCTATTTTCCACTATTAAGTAGCTTAAGGGATAAAAAAAACCTCAATGTATACCTCTTTCCACTTATATTCAGTCTTTATATGTTGTGAAATCCTTATCTGCGTGACCATTCATAAGGCCCTCAAATATTTTTTTTGGCTATATTTTCATTTTTTGGCTCCACATAAAAATATAACCTACTCAAATTACTTTGGATATCCTCTATTTGTCCTTTGATCCTTGGAGCAATCTTTGTATCCCCATGCAACATCAAACTCAAAAATTGTACTAGTTCCACAAATCCAACACTACATATCTTTCCACACAATTTTGATAATAACATTCCACTAGTAAGAATACATTTCTTCCATGCAACCTACTTAAAGAAAAATTAAAAAGAAAAAAATTGAAGTAAAGTCTTTGTTAGCTCTCTATACTACTAGTGTAACCCCTTATTGTTATTAGTACAACCCCCTTATTATATTGTTGTGCCCATGTAGTCCCCATATTGTTATTATTATGCCCCATAAAAGCCCACTATTTTTATTATTGTCCCCCTATATTATTATTGTTATGTCGGCTCTGATTATATTATGACCCCTTAGACTCCTATATATAGAAAGGAGGTATTTTCATTTGTATCATCCAAGAATTGTTCATTTTGTGTAATTGTAAAGGAGGTTTCCCCTCGAAGAGGCTGAATTCTAAGGTGTTGATCTATCTTTTCTATCTTTTCGTGAGTTGGTTTCATAACATTTGGTATCAGAGCTTTGGATTCTAGGGTTTTGCTGCTCCAAACAAGTCATCGTAGACTTTTTGCTATAAATTTTTTTTTTTCTGTGACATTTCAGAATCTAAAAAAATAACTCATTTGGGACAACATCGCGTTGAAACTCAGGTACGAACTTCAGATCCTGACTCGCTATATTTTCAGAGATATAATCTGAGGAAGTTAGGATTTTTGTAGACCCCCAAATTACATTCCAAACAGGTCACCTTGGGAAAATCGTTATAACTTTTGTTCTGAGCATCAGATTGAAATTTTATAAGAAGTTTAAGAAAGAGGACTTCCTGTATTTTTTTGTATATCAGTTTCAAGTACTAACGTCAAAACAGTGAGACGTGGTACATCGTACAAGTTCGATCTACTAAACTAGTCTATAATCAGGTCACCATGGGAGATTTGGCATAACTCTTTCTTGGATAACAAAATTATGATCAGACTTGCGGGGTTAGAAAGAGAACTCAAAGAACTGTCGTAGGAAGAAATTGTAGAACTTGGAGATATGAAATTATAGAGTTACAGTCGTTTCAAGATCGAGCTCCTAAAATCAAGAAAAATTGATATGGGGAAGTTTGATGGCAAGGATTCGTTAAATTGGATACTACAGATGGAGAAATATTTTGATCTACATGGTGTACCACTGTTACAAAATGTATGTATTGCGTCTTAATATTTAGAACAAGATCAATTTTTATGGTATATAGAGATTTGTTCTCATAAACCACTTGTTACATGGTCAATTTTCATGGAGGAAATTATATCACATTATGAGGATGCAAAGAGCAACAACTTCTTTAGAGAAACACCACAACAATTGGAAGAAAAAAGAGAAAAAGGGCTTTGTTACAAAGTGGAAAGAAAAATTATGGAAACAAAGAATTATACCCCTCACAACTATAAATATGGAAGTGATGTTTCTCCTAGCCTTCAACAACCTACAAGGGTTACACCACAATAATTGGAAGAAAAAAGAGAAAAAGGGCTTTGTTACAATTGTGATAAAAAATACATTAAAGGTCATAAGTGTGCTGAGAAGAAATTATTTTACATTGATTGTTGAGAGGAGGAAGAAAAAGATCAAGAAACATCAAAAGAAAAGTATATACACCAGGAACCAACCCCGGAGAAAGAAGAAATGAATCCGACCACATCTTCTAAAGCATTGGAAATAATTACTACTCCTCAAACTCTTAAGATAGAAGGACATATCAAGAAGAAAAATGTTCAAGAAGTGAAAGACCACATCAAGAAAGAAGAAATGAATCCAACCATATCTTGTAATGCAATGGTCAGAATTACCACTCCTCAAACTATCAAGATATAAGGACATATCAAGAAGAAAAGTGTTCAAGAAGTGAAAGATTACATAGAGCGTCAAGAAATGAATCTGACCATATCTTGTAATGCACTGGAAGAAATTACCACTCCTCAAGCTCTAAATATAGAAGGACATATCAAGAAGAAAAAGATTCAAGCAGTGAAAGATCACATCGAGCATCAACAACAAGTTCACCAACTTTTAAAGGATAATGCCACTTTGGTGCAGAATTGAATGAAACAATAGGAAGATCAACATCGCAATGAAAGAAGTTTTGATGCAGGTGATTGGGTATTTTTATGGTTACATACATACAAACAAATGTCCCTCAAGAAATCTATTTATGGGAAGGAAATGTTGGCAATACTACACGTACTTAAGAAATGGCGACCTTACCTAATGGGAAGACACTTCAAGGTTAAAAAGGGTCATGATAGTATTAAATACTTTTTAGAACAAAAATTATCCTTTGAAGAGAAAGAAAACTAGGTCACAAAGATGTTGGGTTATGACTTTGAAATCATATACAAAAAATGGAAGAAAAATGTTGTGGCAGATGCACTCTCAAGAAAGGATGACGATGTGGAAGCATCATTGTGCGCCATTTCTATTATCCAACTAGATTGGATAAACAAAACAAGGTATAAATGGAAGAAGGACGAAGAAGTGTGGCCACTCATTCAAAAGTTGCAGAAGATATCAGTTCAAACAATATTGCCAGAACTTGACGAGGAAGGAAAAATCATATTGGAGCCTGCAGCAATCACAGAAACAAGAACCCGACAACTACGAAATTGATCAATTTCAGAGTATCTCATCAAGTGGAAGAACTTATTAGCTGAATATTCCACATGGGAGGACAAGAATTTTATACAAGAGCATCAAGAACTACTCAAGCGTTGAGGACAACACTTTTTGAAGGAGAGGGGCATGTTAGGTCCCTATACTACTAGCATAACACATTATTGTTATTAGTATAACCCCCTTATTATATTGTTCTGCCCATGTAGTCCCCATATTGTTATTATTGTGCCCCATAGAAGCCCACTATTGTTATTATTGTTGCCCTTACATTATTATTGTTATGCCGGCTCTGATTATATTATGACCCCTTAGACTCCTATATATAGAAAGGAAGTCTTTTCATTTGTATCATCCAAGAATTGTTCATTTGTGTAATGTAAAGGAGGTTGACCCCTTGAAGAGGCTTATTTCTAAGGAATTCATCTATCTTTTCTTCTTTTTGTGAGCTGGTTTCATAACATTTGGTATCAGAGCTTTGGATTCTATGGTTTTCGCTGCTCCAAACAGGTCATCGTGGAATTTTCCATATAAATTTATTTTTGCAATGTTTCAAAAGCTAAAAATAAAACCCATTTGAGATGAAATTTCTCTAAACCTTGGGCCCGAATTTTAGAGCTTGTATCACTATATTTTTGGAGATATGAGCTGAGGAAGTTATAGTTTTTGCAAGCTCCAGAATTTCATCTAAAACAGGGAATCGTGGAATTTTTGCTATAACATTTTCACTACAAAGTTTCAGAAGCTAAAACAAAAACCCATTTGAGAAGAAATTGTTTTGAACCTCGATTCTAAATTTTAGATCTTGTCTCGCTATATTTTCAGATATATTATTTGAGGAATTCAGGGTTTTTGCAAACTCCCGAATTGCATCTTAAACAGGTGACCTTGGGAAAATCACCATAACTTTCTCTCTGAAAATCAGATTGAAATTCCATAAGAAGTTATAGAAAGATGACTAACTGTAGTCTTTTGTGTGATTGTTTCAAATCCGAAGGTCAAAACAGTGACATGGGGCATGTCATACAAGTTCGCTATTCTGAAAAGGTGAATAATCAGGTCAACTTGGGAGATTGTGCATAACTCTTTCTTGGAGAATCCAATTTCGATCAGACTGGTGACATTAGAAAGAGGACATAGAGGACTACAACAGGTCATGATTTTAGAATGGGAAGATCTGAAATTACAAAGTTATAGTCGTTTCAAGATTGAGCTCCTAAAATCAAGAAAAAACGAGATGAGGATTTTTGATGGAAAGGATCTGGTAAATTGGATACTATAGATAGAGAAATATTTTGATCTACATGGTGTACCACTATTACAAAAGGTACATATTGCATCTTCATATTTAGAAAAAAGATCAATTTTTATTGTATAAAGGGCTTTATTCTCGTAAACCACTTGTTACGTGGTCAATTTTCACAGAGGAAATTATAGCACATTATGAGGATACAAAGAGCAACACCTTCTTTAGAGAAACACCACAACAATTGGAAAAAAAAAGAGCAAAAGGGCTTTGTTACAAAGTGGAAGGAAAAATTATGGCAACAAGGAAGTCTACCCCTCACAACGATAAATATGGAAGTGTTGTGTCTCCTAGCCTTCCACAACCTACAAGGGTTACACCACAACAATTGGAGGAAAAAAGAGAAAAAGGGCTTTGTTACAATTGTGATAAAAAAATACATTAAAGGTCATAAGTGTGTTGAGAAGAAATTATTTTACATTGATTGTGGAGAGGAGGAA